>AWUE01023026.1:0-33871 GCA_001974825.2 Corchorus olitorius
GACAGCTCGCCAAGATGCGAGTAACAAAAGGGTCTATTTGATTAAAATTGTGAATTAAGGAGTGATATTAGCCAAAATTAAAGGTCATGGACTTATTTGACAGTTTTCTATAAGTTGAGTGACTAAATAGAGTGACAATGGCATTTTCGTGATTTCATCGAATCTCCTCGGTTGACCGTTGTAATTCTCTGTAATCTCATAAGGATATTTTAGTAATTTAGACCAACACATATATATACTATATATTATTTTTAGTGACTATGGAAATTACTTAAAGGCCAAATTGAGCATTAATGTGGTGCTTCCTTTTGGCTTTTTTTGGTCTTTTCTCACTTTTTGGGTGACTAAAAAGTCCCTCGATGAATTACCTCTCTTACTTTTCTGGCTGCCCTTTTTTGTAATTTACTATTTTTATATTTATGATTAAGTGTGTTTTAATTACATATTAATTGTGTGTGGATATTAGAATTTACCGGTTCAACTCCTCTACCGGAATTCAAAGGATTGGTGCTATAAATGTATCTGTAATAATGGTTGATTCATGGGTAAACTATTGACATTCCAGTTATGTTTTCCTTTCGTCTTCATTTCTATTTTGGTGGATTTCTTCTTCCCTAACATTTCTCTAAATTGGTTTCACATGGATTTCTGTTTCCTAAAATTTCCTGGTGGACATTGATAAGATCCTTCCATTTAATTTAGCAGCGCCTTAGGATGGAATAAGCTAAAGTGAGGAGCTTTCACTTCTCATCGCAACATTTTGAGGTAAATCTAGATTTATCTGTTGATTGTGTTATTTGATACTTAAATTTAACATTTCCTTATTCATCTTCTATTTTACAAAAAGTTTTTTTTATTATTTATCATTCGACTTCCTTTTCATTGAGATTTCTATTAGTTGCTTATATTTAGTATATTTCCACATTTCCAAAAACACAGTTAGCCAATGCATTGTGTAATATGCTCCTGCAAATGTTCTCAACTAATTCAATTTTCCTACGACAACTATACATGCTCCTTGACTACAAAAAATTAGGCCTTTCTTATGCAGAAGTCAAATTCTTCCACCTATCCAAGTTCATTAATTTAACAATTGCAATCAAGATAATCAACATACATTTGAAGTAACAATCAATATTAGCTTTATTTTGATGAATTATCTAGAGATGGGGGAGTAGAATATTAGCTTTATTTTGATGAATTACCTAGAGATGAAGTAGAATTTAGGTAATGCACTTTTAGAATGAAAGAGAGGTCATGTGTTTTGCTTTATATATGTAAATTATTTGTTTCGATGTATGAGTTTCTCCTAACTGATTAACTTACAGCCAATGCAATATCTTCTTACTAACCAACTTAAACAACTACAAAAACTATAACCTTAATAAGAAATTGAACAGCCAATGCAATATCTTCTTACTAACCAACTTAAACAACTACAAAAACTATAACCTTAATAAGAAGTTGATTGCAGCGCAAGCGCAGGCCGCCCTGCTTGTTTTAATTAACGTTATACCTTACTAAATCAATTTTATTACATTCCCTCCACTGACCATTAACGTTACAACCTCATTAACGTTTGTGGGTTTAATTTCAATTATAACTTAATACAAATAAATAAATATTAACGTTATTCAATATTATTTGGTGGGTTTAATTTCAATTATAAAATTATACAAATAAATAAATAGATATTAACGATATTCAATTTTATTTTAATTTTAATTTTAAACGTTATACATCACATTAAACGTTATACAATTTTATTTGTATTGTCTCATTTACAATGTTACTCAGCTTTTATGACAATTTTATGACAATTTTAAAATATGAATATTTAAAGGTTTTGTAAGAGATAATTCTCCACTAAAAATTCTTTTACTAGTCTATCCTTTGCTACCCTCCATTCTTTTGTTTTGTTCGGTTGCTACTTTTGAGTTTCCGTCCTCCTATAATCTCTAAAATCTACTTCAACCTTCCAATCCTATTTCCTTTTCTTTCTCCTCCTGCTACTCAACATGAGGTAATTCTTTGAGCCCATCTAAATAAATTCCGTATATATTTTCTTATATAGATATATAACTCTTTTTTACCCCCCAAACAGTTATATAGCTTTCGGTGAGTGCAATTTTATCAGCGATTTAAATTCGACACGTAAAGATTGGAAGGTTAGGTTGGGAGTATGTCGGCTTTGGAATGGGTTCAAATCAACTGAGTTCTTTTATTTTTTTTCTTCCTTTATCGTTTCAGGTAGTTTCATCTCCATTTGATGATTGTATATGTATGTTTTCTTGACTTTTGAGCATTAGACATTTTTATCTACTTCAATTTAGATTTTCAAATTATTAGCAATATTAATCCAAAATTATTTTAAATTTTATATTAAACATCAACTTGGCAGCTCCTCTCTTGACAACTTTGAAGTCATCATCATACAAAGTGTTCGAAATTCACAATCAATTTTAGAAGCTTCAAGGTTCCAATTAACGCAGATATATTGTTTAATTTGAGAAAATATTGTTTAAGTTAATAATAGCAATTGTTAATAGCAATTTTTTTATTTGTACATAGCATTATTTTAAACATTCTCACATGGCGTTGCCTTTTTCTTCATTTTAAGAAAAAGGACAAAGTCAGAATGAGATATAGAGAAACACAAAATAGGTAGAAAAAAAATTTACAAATGAAATTTACAAAGTTATAGTTTGCTTTCATATAAATTAATTATATACAACTCTCTCATCCTTTCTTTTCCTTCTCTCATCCCCCCCCCCCCCACCCCCCTTTTTATGCTTAGTTTAGCTGCATACAATATCATCAAATCAAGAAGTGTACTTGAACATTTTTTTTCTCGACATCGATCACGAAATTCATGATTTTTTTTTCATTATTTATGATTTGCTTTACTTTCTTAGTTAATCAAGAGCCAAAATTGTGGATTAATATTTCATCAAATACTGGTCACTTAAATGGAGTTTATATGTCATGTATTGTCACATTAGAGTAGATTTTGATCTTTTAATTGTAGTTTATTAGTTCTTTTTTATTATAGTAATGATTTAATTATGCTAATTTGTTGTTGGACTATTTCTTTCATCTTCTTCTTTTTGACAACAATGCATAGTTTTCCTTCATATAAGTTACCCAAGCATAATCTGAATTATATATTATTAACATGATGTATATAAAAATCGGTTCCTGATTTGACAGTTAAACCACATTTTAAGAATCTTTAAAAATCAGACATTATTAACACAAAGTTAACCACTTAACCCGCGCCTCGCACGAGATTATACCTAGTTATATGTATTCTTGACTTCCTTTGGGAAGTTAATGTGCATAATGAGTGGTGACAATCAATAAATTTATTTTTTTAATGTTTATTTTGTTCAAAAAGAAAAGAATGAAATACATGTTCAATTGGAATGATAAAAAGAATGAAGTAAATCTATATATACTTAACATTATACCATTTTAAAATTATTAACATTGATTTAAAATAATAATCAATAATTTAAGTGAAAAAATATAATCAATATAATATCATAACGTTTGGGGAGTAAATGACCACAATGAATAGTGACAATCAATAAGTTTTACGGTTTTGGTCGTTATTTTTTCCGTTTCTTAATTATTGGCTATTATATGGATTAAATTCTTTAGATTGTAACCTACCCATGAGACCCTATATATAGGGTAGCCAATCCATGTTCTGGACTTGCTCACATTCTATTCTAAGCTAATTCATTCTACTATCTCATCTTTACTCAATGAAAATCATTATGCTTTTATCTCATTTTCTTTGCTCCATTGCTCAACATGAGGTAATTAGGTGTACCCACCTAGTCCGACTAATCATGTTGTGTTCCTTTCTTCTTCTTCTTCTTCTTCTTTTTGGCATTAATGTTGTGTTCTTTTCTTATATAAATACATATATAACTTCACTTTTTCTTATATTAAAGTATGAAACAATGTAGTTTTGTATTATAGGCTAAAAGTAAAGTTAGTTAGAGTTAGTTATTCAGTTAGTCAATCTGTTAGACAAAGCTTTGTATATAAAGACAGAAATCAAAACCTCCATACTTGACAAATGACAAATGTAATGTCGTTCTTCATCAAAGAACTAGTCCTCATGTACTTTTCAATGTCTTCACTTATGATAATCTCAGTTCAAGGCATATGGCATTCTCAACTGCTTTGGATCAACAAACTGAGCCTAAAAATTATAGAGAAGCTGCTAAGGATCCAAAATGGCAGCAGGCAATGCAAGTAGAGATGGAAGCAAGAAGAATAGTACTTGGGAACTTGTAGATTTACCTCCAGGCAAGGTTGCTATAGGATGAAAATGGGTTTATAAGATCAAGAGACATGCAGATGGCTCAATTGAAAGATATAAAGCTTGTTTAGTTGCAAAGGGGTACACACAACAGGAAGGGGTTGATTTTTTGGATACCTTCAGTGCTGTGGCAAAAATAGAGTTCTTTTGGAACTTGAAGCAAGTAGACATTAATAATGCCTTTCTCCATGGCGATTTAGAGGAGGAGGTTTAGATGAGATTGCCAGAGGGATATACTGATAAACCAAATAAAGTTTGCAGAGTTGTCAAGTCATTGTATGGATTAAAACAGGCCAACAGACAATGGTACTCAAAACTCTCTTCAGCTTTATTATCTTATGGTTTTCATCAATTTAGTGCAGATCACACTTTATTTCTCAAGAATAATGGTAATAGTTTCATGGCCATACTAGTTTATGTTGATGATTGCATAATAGCTAGTAACAACATGGAGGAGGTAGTTGCAATAAGGAATTTCCTTCATGATGAGTTTACCATCAAAGATTTAGGTGAAGTTAAATTTTTCCTTGGCTTAGAGGTTGCTAGATCTGCCTTTCAAAAAAAATGAGGTTGCTAGATCTAAAAAAGGAATCAACATTTTCCAGAAGAAGTACACCTTTGATCTTCTTAAAAAGACAAATTTTATGGAATTTAAACCTTGCCCTACTCCAATACTTCCAGGATCAAGACTGTCAAAGGAAAAGGGTACTCCGCTGGATGATATTACAGAATATAGAAAACTTATTGGGAAGCTGCAATATCTCACAACAACTAAGCCATATATTAGCTTCTCTTTTCGACAACTTGTTCAGTTCTTGGAATCCCCCACTTCTGATCGTTTTGCTGCAGCTCATTGTGTTTTTGAAAGGCACTGTTGGAACATGCATTGATTCAAGGAAGTCAATAACTGGATAGTGAATTGAAAGTAACATCATATAATGACTTGGATTGGGGAACATGCATTGATTCAAGGAAGTCAATAACTAGATACAGTGTTTTTCTTGGATCTTCCTTGGTCTCATGGAAGTCTAAGAAGCAAAACACTGTTAGCAGAAGCTCTTCTGAGGCTGAATATAGAGCCTTAGCTTCAGTAACTTGTGAGGTACAATGGCTCAACTACTTGCTTGCAGATTTAGGGATTACACTTCAACAATCAACTCCCATATTCTATGATAACCAGTCTGCTATTTACCTAGCTCAAAATCCCATATTTCATGAAAGGACTAAGCATATAGAAATTGATTGCCATGTGGTAAGGGAAAAATTGAGGTCTGGTCTCATTGTTTTCTTCCCATTACATCAAGACTTCAATTAGCAGATTGTTTCACAAAAGGGTTATCCACAACTTCATTCAAAGAGACTTTTTCCAAACCGGGAATACTTAATATCTATTCTCCAGTTTGAGGGGGCATATTAAAGTAAAAAACGATGTAGTTTTGTATTATAGGCTGAATATAAAGTTAGTTAGAGTTAGTTATTCAGTTAGTCAATCTGTTAGACTAAGCTTTGTATATAATCGAATCTTAATTCAATGAAAGGTAGACTTTCAGTTTCTTTTTCATTGATTTCTTGTTATCTTAACCGAGTAACTATTCTCCTTTTTATTTCATATGAAACAACATAGATTTGTTGTCTTATTTATAGTACACAATCTCATGGCAAAGCTCCCTTTTTCTCATCAAGATGTTTATTTCTCAACCGAATAACTCTTTTTCTATTTTATATATGAAATTTTTTTAGATTATTTAATCTAATTTTATTATGAATATTCAATTTTATAGATTGACCAACCAATATAATTGAAACTTAGGGCTCCGTTTGGTTCGTGGGTATTAGATATGACCATGGTTATTTAGATTGCTGGGTATGTGGATGGTTAAGTGAAATGACCGGGTATCAGATGGGTATATATGATGGTCGCGTTTGGTTCGTGAAACAAATACCCGAGTATTTCACTTAAATTAGATATACCCATGTAGAAAATACCCATGTTTGTTAGAGTTAAGGAAGGTTATGTGATGGGTATTGTTGGCAAATTACTTGAATTACCCCCATTAATAAGAGTGAACATAATAAGCATACTTAAAATAAATTAAAATTATTCCAAAGTGTTTTTACATTTCATTACACATAATTTTCCATATTAAGCATACACAATTGGCAATATTATAAGATTAATCAAATTATTTTACCAACAATTATGCCTATAATTAGAGCAAACATTACATGAAACCAACGAAATGTAAATTTTGGGTTATTATAGTGCTTTTGCACTATCTCTCCCCCCCCCCAATTGTCATTAATTCCCCAATACGCCAAAAATGATTGTTCAGCTTCCTCTCCAGTCGCAAATGACTTGTGGACTGCGCCCTGGAAACCATGCACTTGCGAATGTGCTTTCGGCCATGTGTCATATATACCGGGCCTATGACCAACATAAACCACATATGATTTGGCCATTACTTGAACAAGTTCTACCACAAATAATAAAGCACCATACATGAGAAACCTAATTTAACTTCATACCATTATCAAGTGCATAATAATAACACAAAAGCAAAGATATAAATGATCCAGAAACCAAGTCATACAAAGCGTAAGCAAACCAACATAGTCTTCAACAAATTAAAACTTATTTATAAAACACATATTTATAATGTTCATCTTAAACCTAGGACTAAAGGCATCACCTACACCTAGTCCAGTTCATCAAATCCGGCATCTTCACCACCATCATTACCCTTACCCACAATAGCTCCATCATCAACACCCCTACGGGCTTCCCACAGTTGCTGCATCAAGGGGTAGTTCGGTAATCGTTGATTCCTCAATCGACCAGCATCCTTTGAGAAAGGATTGCGTAGGTTAGCCTAAACATCATTATCAAATACATCTTCATGTTAGCCTAACTTAATTTTCTACAACCATGCACTTATTAATTTTCCAAATTGGTCAACAATAAGGACAATTACATTACCTCCATCCAAGCATCCCACATCTGGTCGGACCCGACAAGTTGTCTAACTATAGCCAAAACCATCATTCAACAACATTTGAATAACTTGAAATTGCCTTTTCATCAACCGACCCTTGCTATTGATAGCAATGGAGGTAACATTCTTTTCCGACATTCAAGTGTTGATCATGTTAGCCAGACGTTCAAGCCAACCTGGCCCGAAATGGCCATTATATGTGGGGAGGGTTTGCATACACTCCAGTAAAACCCTTTCTTCCTCAACAGACCAGGTAACCTTACCTACGTACCCTACGAGCTTCTCTATTTCTTCCACTTCCTTCCAATTTATAGAATGAACATACAAACCAAACACTATAAACTCAACCCAAATAAAATTTAACATATTAAAAGTCAAATAAGAACAAACCAAATATAAAAAGAACTTGCATACTTATATTGAAAAAATATAATCATAGCATCCACATTGTCAAAGAGAACAAAAACTACAAATAATAAACCATCAAACTAAGATCAAACATAGTTTAGGGACTACAAATATTAAATGATCCAACTAAGATCAAACATTCTCCTTCAATATCATCTGCAGCTGGGTCCAGTGTTTCAAAACCTTCCCCCTGAGGGATGGACTTTGTGGGAATTGATGTTCCTAAGAAGTCCACAGAGCATCAGGACCCTCTAACTTGTTCAAGCTGTTCAACCTAAAGCCATACCAAATCATTGAATCCGATAGGTCAAATTCCTTTTTAATTGCTCCTACTTGACGCCAAAATTTATGATCAACCTCTTTTTTCCATGGACACCTAGCCCTAAAACGTTATAAGATTATAATTGAGGAAAGGTTTTGATGTATATTGATCATGTACTTAGACTTTACATATATATTGATATATTTTGAGGAGTTTTAGTAAAGGTAAATAGCTATACAAGTATACATTTTGAATAACTATAAAATCTGAAGCAATCAATCTTCAAATCAGATTTTAAATCTTTGACTATATCAAGAGATAAGTCTGTTATCTCTCATACGCCCCCTCAAGATGGAGTCACCATTGAAGACTCCAATCTTGGACATTAACAGAGTGAAGCTAGATCGAGACAAGGGCTTAGTAAGAGCATCGACAAGTTGATCTTGTAGAAAGATGATGAACTAGAAGCTGGCCAGTAGTGACTTTATCCCGAACAAAGTGGAAATCAATAGAATCATGCTTCATCCGTGACTGAAAAGCAGGATTAGCTGAGACATAAGTTGCTCCGACATTGTCACAAAAAACAACTGGAGCCTTAAGAAGCGAAACATGCAGTTCAGTGAGAAGATTTTGAACCCAAGTAAGCTCAGCAGCAGCAGAAGCAATGGCTCGGTACTCTGCCTCTGTAGATGATCTGGCTACAGTTTTCTGCTTAGAACACTTCCATGAGATTAAGTACCCAGCAAAGTAAATTAGATAGGCCGAGGTAGATTTTCTATCCCCTTTGTCACCCGCTCAGTCAGCATCGGTGTAAGCAGCAAGAGAGTGTGATTGTGAAAGAGATTTTTTAAGCTGCAGACCATAATTGATTGTACCTTTGATGTAGCGCAGAACCCGTTTCAGTGCTTGGAAGTGAATCTCAGTAGGCCTATGCATGAATTATGCCAATTTATTCACTGAGAAGGAAATATCAGGTCGTGTTAAAGCAAGGTATTGAAGACCCCCAACTAAGCTACGATATAGTTTGCCATCTTCCAATGGTACACCGTCAGTAAGAGTGAGAGAAGTAGAGGAACTCATAGGAGTGGTGACAGGCTTTGAATCAAGCATTTCAGCCTTAGTGAGAAGATCAATCATATACTTCCTCTGGGATAAGAACATACCATTGGCAGTATTGACAGTTTCAACACCAAGAAAGTAGTGAAGAGGAGCCGGTTCTCTTAGTGAGAATGCTGAGGAAAGTTGATCAATAAATGCGGAGATGGATTCACTGTTGTTTCCAGTGAGAACGATATCATCAACATAAACAAGGAAGTAAATTATGACATCCTTAGCTTTGAAGATGAAGAGTGATGAATCCGATCGTGACTGAGAGAATCCATGTCGTTACCCTTGCCGCATCTCGAATCAAGACTTGAGTATCCAAATAATATGGGACATCACAAGCAAACCAGTGCTCAGTTAGAGCATCCACAACATGGTTTATTTTGTCATGAAAATGCAGAAAAATGCAGTTTAGTCATGAAAATATAACCCTAGAATTTTTTTTTTCGTGGCAATTAATAAGTTGGTTGAAAATATTATTAATGGGTATTTCCATCACAAAAAAATTATTAGTGGGTATTTTCATCACTAATATAGTAGGAGGAATTTTTGTTGTAGTGGTTGGGTCCCCAAAGCTAGATGTCAAGATCCGCCCCTGATCAACAATTTCTGTCTACGTGAATCACATAAATTGCAATTTTGGAAAATGAGTAAGTGGTTGAACCAGAATAAAAAATTACCATTAATTTGCGAAGTAAAATTTTATTAATAATTGTGAACTTTTCATTCATTGAAAACAACTTGAAGACCTTTTTTTTATAAGTAATTTACAAAGGAGTTGCTACCTATTTATCAATCTTCTTTCATCCTAGATAGCATCGTCTCGGAATGCCAACAAAAGTTAGACTTTCGTGTCCTTGGATTTGGATGTGAGTATTTGACCAACAACAAATTGATTTGGCACATCACACATTCAAGGCACAAAGTTGATTTACATTTGTTACATTAATCAAACAACAAGAAATTTACTTAAAAATAATGTTAGAAGACACTACCATTGCTATAATCCACTTCTCTATATCTTCTTTTCTTTTCTTTTCTTTTTCAATTAGTTACTTCTTGATTGTGAGGGAGAATACCCAACTATTGGAAAAAACCTATAAAATGTCGGTTTATGATCGAAAGAAACTAAAGAAACATTAATGAGTATTTGTGGGAATGAAAGGTTTATCTTTTCATTAATGTCAATGCTTTATAGAACTTAACTAGTTTGTGCCCCGTGCGATTGCACGGGCTGATGATTATATATATTATAAATAGTAAATTTTGAGAAAATAATGAATATTAATTTTTTTAAAATGCATTTATACATTATATAAATAAATGAAAGAGTATGAATTAATAAAATTATAGATAACATTACAAATTTTATATATATATATATATATTTACATGTATTAGGATCATGAGGTTACATAATTACGGGAACTAAATTAATTATGTATATCTATTTAAAAAATATAGTTGAGTATAACAAAAATAAATTTACAAATGATGTATTATATATATATATATAGTAAAAAGCAATTTAATTTGATTTAGGAAATTTATTAAATGCATCTTTTTTTAGTAAATTGTTTATTCTTGATTAAGACCAAAAATGATCTCTCAAAATGAATTATCAAAATGAATTATATACAGTTTAAAGTATTTTAAATGAAAATGTAAAGTTTAGGGAGGGAATGCATTTTTTTCAAGGATAATTGTATGCTTTCATAATGAGTTTTTTTTAAAAAAAAACAATGCAATTATTTGCTGCCGCACGCACATCACATCCAAGAAAACAATTTTGAAGTTGTTTAATCTACTCTGAACATAATTGGTAAGAGGAAAACCTAATTTGCTAGAGTTCATTTTTGTGCATCTCCTCCTATGCGTACGTACAATAGAAATCTTCTATCCATTTCATTACTTAATTGAGAGTTGATAGAGCTTCAGTGGTAAAGAAATATTATAAATAATCAATTGTTCCATAATCCAAATTCTACCTTTTTTTTTTCCTTTCTGTTGAAAGCATAAAAAGATCCAATTTTTCCAAGAAAAGAATATATATAATTTAAAAAATGTGAGTGAAATTTAATTTTTATCATATTATATCATGTATATAAACTTTAATTTTTCTTAGACTTAATTTTTTTAGGAAATTGTTAGACTTATTAAAATTGACTTTTAGGGTATTATAAATCGTTCCTTTTATCATATTATATTATGTATATAAACTTTAATTTTTTAGTAAATTGTTAGACTAATTAAAATTTAATTTTATTATATTTCTTTTTTTTATATTTTAATAGTAGATAAAAAAATTGACTTTTACCATTTCCTTTATTTAATATGCATGTAATTAAGATTTCTTTTATCATATCCTTTATATACATTTTCGTTTTCATATTTTATCTTATATATAATATTTGAAAATTTTAAACTTAGCTATATATATATATATATCTTGCTTCTAATTTTAATTTCCTTTTTGCCAAGATAAGAATAAAATCCAAATTCAATATCTTTTGAATTCTCATTCTAGTTAAAATTAAAATTAAAAATAAATTTAAATTTATATATTTTGAATTCAAATTTTATAAATGGATTTTAATATTTAAATTTGAATAATTATTTGAATAAAATTACTTGATATTTCTTAGTACCTAAAATCATGGAAAAATCCAACATGTCATGTGAATAGTCTATCCACATAAGTATTCTCTCTCATGTGTCCTTGTATTCTCTTATAGTATATATATATATATATATATATATATATATATATTTTAATAGAAAACATACAATCCTTGAGAGAATCCGTAAAAACTGAGTGGCCACGTCGCCTTTTATTCATTTATTATGGCTTTGCAAATATCAGTTTGGTGTGAATCTGCAATATTTATCTCTTCTAGGTGATAGAATTTTGATTGATCAGTTTTTTGTGCGGGGTCCATACTTATAAAAGCCATCCATTTCTAACAAGACTTTTACCCTTTTACAATAAATGCATCTACTCAAATTATGTTTTAGTTCCTTATTTACGCGGGATAAATTACAATTGAGTGATGGAGATGTGAAAAATTATAAACGGGGTTGCTTCTCCCTATAAAAGTAGCGTTAGTCCCCACAAAATTTCACAACATGTCTGGTCCTCATTCCAGACATGTTGTCACAACTCACCTGGTCATACTCTCAGGTGACTTGTTTTCTATTGATTTACATTTTGTTGTTTCTTTTGTTATGTTTTTTTTTTGTTCCAACGATGACAGAACTGGTCATTCTCCAGTCTTGTCGCTGAATAACTGGTCATGTTCCAGTCTTTTCGCGGCATAATTGGTCCATTCCAGTTTTGTTTTGTTTTTTTTTCGTTATTCTTGTCTATTCTTGTTTATTTGTGTCGGCATCATAGTTCGAATGCGTTTTTCATCTAATGTGTTTTATGTTATTTGTATCTTGAGACTGTTTTGAGTTTTTGCTAGGGGTTCATTCTGCGGAGGCATTTGAGAATTTGGGTGGCGATGGTGGAAGAACGGGCAGTGATTGAAATGGGTTTTCTTTGTTTGTTTCTGTTCATTGTTGTTGAGGCTGTCTTGAGATTTTGGGTCGATTGTAGGGAGTGATTGGAATGGGCGTTATTGGAGGTTTTCTGGGTTTTGAGTGACGATGAGTATTTGTTGGATGTTTTGGTCGAAATCTTAGCCGAGAGATGATTGCTGAGAAATCATGTATCATCAAAAAAAATATCAACATGATTAGTAAATTTATATCAGAGGAGAGGGAAAACAATGTTAATTAGTAGTGGGTTGGATAATTTTGATATGTAGGGTGATTGGAGAGTATGGAGATTGGAGTTGTTGCCAGATGTTTTTGTAAATACGTCTATTGAAAGTAATTTGGACAATCTGGGTTTTGGAGTTATAACATTCAAAGTGTTCTTCATTTGTTCAAGAAAAATGAGGTGTTTGATCTTTAATAAGGAGAGAGAAATATCTTCTGGTGTTTGTGGTTAATGTCCGAAATTTGGAGAAATTAGTTGTTCTTGGTGTCTCTGTAGTTGCCGGATTCTGCTATGACTGGCTTCATCAAACCATATGATGCTTACTTCCCTGTGAAAATGTTAAGTGAATGTTAACATCCGTTGATACTAGTTTGTTCCTCTTTTCCCATATCTTCTTTATTTGCAAAAGTAAATTACTCTATCTCTCTCACCTCTGTTTGCTAACATCCGTTGATCTAACTTTGATCTTTGTGTGATTTCAAAAGCCAACAAACATCCATTTCCAATCATTTCAATCCACCAAAAAATAAGGACCTCATTAATAAGTTTCGCAAGTGCAGGAATAGGTATAATATACAAAAATATTACGTGACTCCTATTCGGCCCCTATGGAAATATAAAGTTAATGTCCACCATGGAATTATGACAAACAATAATTTCTTTCGTCAATCACGTATGGGATTTATAAAGTTGTTGTTTTGTTTGTTTTTTTTCATATAAAGAAAAGGAAACCTTACACAAAAATAATAGGTCCTATTCGGCCCAAGGGAAATATAAAGTTAATGTCTACCATGCAATTATGACAATCAATAATGAGTTATAAAATGATTGTTGATTTAACTCTCTTTCTTCTTTTATCAATCTAGCCATGAAATTTATAAAGTTGTTGTTTTGTTTGTTTTTTCCATATAAATAAAAGGAAGTGTTAGAAGATGTGCATTAAATGTGATTGAATTTCTTTTCAAGAGCTTGATCTTCTATTTAATTCATCCACTTTTGTTAATAGAAATATTATAAAATTGTTTGAGTGGTTAGAATATCTAAAGCAAATCTGTTGTAGACCACATGATCATCAATATTCTACATTTCTTCAATAATTGCTTAAGATGTATTGTGATTGTTATTTACATTGCTTCATTCAAAATACTTGAAAAGTCTTCGGCACAAATTAATAATTAAGACTTCAATTGCAGGAATAAGGAAAAAAATGGTTTAAAAGTTTACTCTGCCTCTCTCACCCTTGTTTGCTAACATCCGTTGATCTAACTTTGATCTTTGTGTGATTTCAAAAGCCAACAAACATCCATTTCCAATCATTTCAATCCACCAAAAAATAAGGACCTCATTAAATAAGTTTCGCAAGTGCAGAAATAGATATAATATTCAAAAATAATACGTGACTCCTATTTGGCCCCTATGGAAATATAAAGTTAATGTCCACCATGGAATTATGACAAGCAATAATTTCTTTCATCAATCACGTATGTGATTTATAAAGTTGTTGTTTTGTTTTGTTTTTTTTTCATATAAAGAAAAGGAAACCTTACACAAAAATTATAGCTGATCCCTATTCGGCCCCAAGGGAAATATAAAGTTAATGTCTACCATTCAATTATGACAATCAATAATGCCATGGAATTTATAAAGTTGTTGTTTTCTTTGTTTTTTCCATATAAATAAGAGGAAGTGTTAGAAGATGTGCATTAAATGTGATTGAATTTCTTTTCAAGAGCTTCATCTTCTTGAATGGCAACAATGACTTTTAAGTTGGGGCGATATAGAGTTATACTCCCTCCGTTTTTATTTAATTGTCCCTTTTAACTGCTTTATTTGTTTAAGAAAAGTAGTTAGAGTAGTTATTTTGTTAAATTTTATACAAAATTTACATTACTTCACCAAATTGCCCTACATTTAATTGATATAGTTTAGTCTTGCCAACTATCATATTTAATGAGTTTTGTGGTTTCAAAGCAGGACAAATAAGTCATTTTAATAGAGAGGGACAATTAAAAGGAACAAAGGGTTGAGACAATTAAAAAGGAACAGAGGGAGTAATCTTCTCATTTATAACTCATCACTCTTTACATTAATTACTTATTTTAATTAGCCCTATTATGTGAAAATACACTGAAATATAAATAAAATTTAAAAACTAACTAACTTTTAACTTATTTTTTTTGCAATCTTATTAGGTTTTTAGTTAGCTCTTACTGGAAGAACTACAATTGGACCCTCGCTGTAACATGGTGGTTAATATATAGCCTTTGTGTATCTATAGGTACGTAAAAAAGCTGTATTGGAATGTAGCAAAAAAAGCTGTATTGGATATGGCAAAAAAAAAGGATTGTGTTGGAGGCATTTATGATGGCAACCAGGATGTTACATAGTGTAATTTAGCAAATAAAAAAACAGTGGATTGATTAATATTAATACTAAAACATTCGTAACAGTTTTTATAGGTTAATAGAAGGATAAGATGTTAATAATAAATCATGAAATGATTATTTATTTTTTTTTTGGTTACTCATGGATGATATATTTTGCGAAAATGTCCGATATATGTATCTATATATTGATATTTATATGTATAGAAGAATCATTTATATATATTTATCATATGTCTATAAAAAATATCATTGTTGTTGGATGAAGAAAAAATATCATTGTTAAATATATATAATCTATATGTAATAACATTATATAATTATAACAATAAAATGGTTACGAAGTTAATCCTGTTTACATTCTTTTTTCCCTATATGTATACCTATTAGTTTTGCTTGAGGTGGTTGACTATTTAAATAATATATTGGAAAGGTAGGCTTTGAGGAAAAAATATTAATTTCTCATTTATGAAATTTGTTATTAGCCATACAATGTCAATGTGGTCAGAAGATGGCTTGGCTTTGCAGAGGAAGACATACCAACTGAAGCACAGGTCCTTTCAAGAATTCAGCAGCCTCACATCACACAGCATCTCTTTGCCAATGGCTTGGCTCACTATGCCATGCCTATTACCAGACTAGAGCCGGACAGGCCACATCTCATCAACGTTGATATTGAAAACACTGTGACAAAAATCGCACTCCATAGTCATGAAGAGGTTCCATTCAATATTATGGGAAATAACATTCTCCAGGCACACTTCTGTCTGACAATCAGTCCCCATATGTTCATCGGAAATATAAGGTATGATCTCATTATTTCAACCGGACGAGAAGTTACTCCATCTCCCCTTCTCTATGATAGGGATTCTTGGGGGAGAACAATTCAACCACCATCTCTCTCAGTCCTTGCATATAATGCAAGTGGAGTGGCAGCAGCACCAGTCAGCGACTATATTTCAAGTATTACAAACTGGTACCGCCCACACCTGGTTTTCATAACTGATACTAGAGTTCCATCGACTCAGGCACGTGACTTTGCAAATTTGCTCCACTACAATATGGTGACAACCATGGATTCCATCCGCGGTGCTGGAGGTGTATGGATACTGTCACGATCCAATCACACTTTTGTGCAGCTCATTGCTGAGACAGAAACACAAATCAGGTTCAATATGCAACCAACTATGCCTGGACAAATTGGTTGATGAACTCTACTGGTAATTCGATGTTGATGCGTAGCTGTCTATGTTTAGAGGAGAATAATATTTTTCATCTCTGATTAGTACTCTTTACTAGATTATAGTATATTTATATAGACTTTCTACTTGTTACGCGTGGAAAAAAAGAACTTTCTATTATATATGTAAGCATATTCTTATTATCCATGAGTCTATCCTCATTTGTCTTTATTTTGTTATAAATGTTGCTCTGTTGGCCAATGTGTTAGAGTCTAGAAAGAAAGAACCTATTACTCAACATCAACAGAACTTATATATTATGCTATTATTACTATAAATCGTTTTCATTATATTATACATATAATATGTGCATGGAAAATTTGGAACATACTCTAATGTTACCTTTGAAAAACATAAACCAAAATAAAAAAAAACCTCATTTGTTTTTATGCACCTCATTTGTTTTTATGTACACAAATATATTCAATTTATATTCGTCTGAACATGCTCATCTTTGTTTGATATCATGATAAACAAGGTAAATAAAATACCTCCGGAGCGTAGCCCGGGTCGGAACCTAGTATATATATGAATATATGATTAGTAAATGAGGGGGAAGTTCAAAGATTTGGGTGTTATGACGATTTATCACAAGTTCATAATTTAACGAGTCTTTTTTATTTTTTTTTCATCGATTAAATTTTCCATGAAAATCTTGTTTTCTAGATTTTTTTCCCAATTTAATCTTATAAACATGTAGTGTATATGTATGTATGTGTGTATGTCTATATATACATATACATATATATTATGAAAAAACTTAGTTGGCATATATAAACATCTGATCCTGTTATTAGTTCTTTCTTTCTTTCTTTTTTTTTCTTTCTTTCTTCTATGTATATTTCACTCATTTTAGGGAGTTAATAGGAGTAATAAGGGGTTCATATAAGTTTGATATCAAATTATTATAATGTTTTAATATTCTAACCAACTAATAATACTATTGTTTAGAATTTAATATTTCAACATTGTACTGTTAACCCTTCAAAATTTAAAAGTGGTTTTCAAAGAATTTACTGAAACGATATTATATGATATTATATACTAAAACGATACATTCAAATTATATATTATTAACATGATATATCTAAAAATTAGTTTCCGATTTGATAGTTGAACCACGGTTTAAGGGTCTTACAAAACTTAATATTATTAACACGATAAATTGAAGTTAACTTCTCATACGACCCGCGCATCGCACCGGATTATACCTAGTATGTGATACTTATAACCCTCAATATAAATATCCAAAAAATTATTAAGCTTTTTATTGGCAAAAAAATGTAAGATAATTTTTTTAAAAAATAATCAAGCCTCTTATTCATTTATTATATATATCAACATAATTAAAGTAGGTATTAGAGCAAAGTTACAAACACCTCATTAGGCTAATTGCTCAAATTGGTTCCCTAACGTTTGCAAAAATACTCAAATAAGGGCCTAACCTTCTAATTTGGTTAATTAAGTCCCAAACATTGCAATCTTAAATCAGTCCCCAATGTTGCAAAATCAGCTCAAACCAGTCCCTAGAGCCAATTAAAGTCCCTACCGTTTTGGGGTTTTTTGGGTTGTCAATTTGACACCATTGACTGATTTGAGCCGATTTTGCAACGTTAAGGACTTAATTATAAATGCATTTATTTCCAACTTGATTCAAATGGTTCAGTAGTTATTTTCCTTAATAAGGGATTCAAGTTTGAGTCTTTTAAATGGAAAAATCATTCTTAGGAGAACTTTACTTTCATAGTGGGCCGACTCGGTTCAAAATCGGATAAAGTTAACTTCTAAATATAAAAAAAAAAAGAAGAAGAAAGAAATACACCTACTTTTACAAACAAAATACTTCCTTCATTCCAAAATATTTGTCAATCTAGCTCCATGCACATAGATTAAGAAAACATTAAAAGTTGATAAATTTCAAAGAAAAGTTTTCTTAAAGGACTAAATTGTCCTTCAATTAATACTCTACATTTTCTGACTGATATTCTCTCTCAATTTTTTGAGAGGGTCAATAGTGGTAAAAATACAATTAATGTTCTCTTGAAATTATAAAGTGACAAATACACAAATTCTACTCTAAAATGACAGATAAATTGAAATGAAGAGAGTAAAAGTAAGATTTAAATTTAGTACTCCATTCGTCCCTAATTAGATGTCCTTTTTAACTGAATCATGTTAAGTAAAAAAAGTAGTTATTTCACAAACCTTTTAACATATTTATCATGTTTTCACACTTCTATTGTTATCTTTTTCTTCTTTATATTAGGTGTGTATTGAATATGAATGGAGATAGTGGTGTATTAATTAGGGTTATATAAGTAAAATATAGCTTAAATGGTTAAGAGTTGATAAAGCTTCTAGAAGTGGATATGTAAATAGGTACAGAGGAGTACAATTTTACTACCTTATCACCTTAAAAAAGGCTAAGGATATGTAAACAGAAAAAAGAAAAAGAAAAAAAAAGAAAAATCTTTTAAAGTCATAAGCATGAAAGATAAAACCCTTTCAATAAATGCATTTATTAAAATAGAGCTTATATTTTCACCGTAATTAAAATAGAGGTTACTATCACCTCGACCAATACTTATTGAATCATTATAACCTTTCTCTTTCCTCTCTTTCCCCTCTCAACAAACAGTGCATAAGAACTACTCTTTCTTTTTTTAATTCCGCAATTGCATAAGAACTACTCTCTCTCCGATTCTTTTTAATTGATACATTTTAAGTTTTGAGTTTTTTTTTGGGTGAAAAAGTTTTGAGTTGTTTCATAATAAGTGAAACACTTAGAAAAACAATACTCTTTTTATTTGCTTTTCCATCTATATCCCTAATTAATGGGGAGTTAGGGAGAGAGAAGATAAATGTAGTAATTAATAAAAAGTTGGGGTGTTTAGGTCATTTCAAGTTTTTTTTTTTACTAAATTTAAGATGAGTTAATCATTTTCTTAATATATGTGATATTCTTATATATCACTTATTTTGAAAGGAAGGGAGTAATATTCAACTAAGAGTGAGGATCCAATTACACACTGTGTAAAACTATTGTTTTACACAATTTCTTAGCCATTAGATCTATTGAAAGGAACGGACAAGATTAAATCTAATTTTGATATCACTTTTCTCTCCTTCCCTCACCTACAACAACTCTCACGCGCTCTTTTACTTTCTTCCCCTTCCCTCTCTAATCTTTCTAGTGATGAAATTTTCCCTCTTTCTTCTCTATTCCACTTAGGGGTGGGCGTCGGTCGGTTTCGGTCGGGTTGGTGGTAAAATTTTCCAAAAAACAACCATCGACCGACTTGAAAACTATCACCGATCACCGGCCGACAGCCCCCTAAAACCGCCATCCACCGACCGATGTCAGTTTCGGTCGGTTGGTCGGTTTTTTGGGGTCTGTCGGTTTCTTAAAAAATTAAAAAAAAGCCAATTTAATTTCCAATTTTTGAAAAGTCAGTGAATAAGTATATATAATCTCTTTCTCAACATTGTTGCTTTCACTGACCTTTTGAGTTTCCACTGAAAGCTGTTTGAAAAGTCAATCTTCAAGATCAAAATAGAGAGGAGAAAAGATCAAGACAGATAATGTTGAGTGTCTCTACACTGACCTCTTCATTTATGCAAACTACAGTACAGTGCATAAATTAATAATTACAGAAAAACTGCTTCTTGATTTCTACTCAAGTCCTGCACCAAAATTCTATTTATGGCAAAATGTGAAATTTTAATACCTTGCCTCCTTGAATTGAATCAAGCTTCAACACCCTCCTGATTTTTTCCTTGACAACATCAACCAAATACACATTGCGATCAAGCATTACTTCAGTTCCATAATCCTGCAAATTCCAATTCAAAAATTTACATTTACATTAAGTAGAGTCTTGAAATTTGGTACTGAAATGCAAATAATTGGTTAGTTAAATCATGACAAGAAGATTTACATCACAAATTAAATTCAAATTGTTTGGTTTGATATGATAAAATATGGGTGATGCATAAATTTAAACTAACAATTAACTTGGATTAGTGGAATTTTACCTAAAGACAAAGTTTGTTAGTAGATTTTTGGAAAGGAAAATGACATTTTTCATTTTTGTTTGTTTAAATTACTCACCAGAAATTCAAAAGTAGAGACATCACCAACTCTAGAAATGTTGTATTTGGCATTAGGAATTGCAGAGTGAAGCATGCATGTTAATTTTCCATCCAAAGGTGAAAAATGAAATGGGAAATCAAGTAGATAGCAAAAGAGAAAAATGTGGAAAATTAAGTAGATAGCAAAAGAGAAAAAGAAAAAGGAAGGAAGCATTCAAGCATTCGATATATACAATGAAGAAAAAAAGAAGAAGCAAATTCTATGTTTAAAAAGAATGTGGAAGAAAAAAGAAAAACCAGAGTGCAGACAAATGCTAATTCAGTTTTGGATATATAAAATAATACATTAATTAAAATATAGGAAGAGGAGCAGCGACCTTTGAAGGGCCGGAAAACTTAGTTGGAAAGAAGAATGAGTTGAAGATGATCCAATCTTCTAATATTCTGACTTATGAGAAAGGAAAGAGAGGAAGGTGAAGCTGCAGGTTTCCCGTGCGTAGTGGATGAGCATTCATGGAAGGAGAAGCAGAGCCTGATGGAAGTGCCCTTATTTGCAGATTTAGTATTCTTTCATCGAAAACGAAAAACCAAACAAATTTCAAACAGGAAATTGAAAAAAAAATAGGGATTTAGGGTTCAAACGATAGGAAAGGGCTTGAATTTTCGGTGTTATAAATAAGAAAAGAAGTGGATTTTCAAAGAAATTTGGTTTGAATGGTTAGTACTTAGGTTAGAATTTGAGATCTGGAAAGTTGGAGAATGAAGAGAGAAAGAAGAAATCGAGACAGAAGAGGAGAAAACTTTTTAGGTTTAGGTTATATATCAGATATAAAATAAATATAAAATATATTATATATATTATAATATATGGGTCGGTCGGTTTTTCGGTCGGTTTCGGGTCTAAAAAATCTAGACCGATAACCGACCGAATTAAGCTATTAACCATCGGTTTTTCACCGATTAACCGACTGCTGCCCGAAAACCGAGCCGACATGCTTCGGTTGGCTCGGTTCCACCGACCCATTCCCACCCCTAATTCCACTATGTTTCACCAAATTTCCAGTCCAAAAATCCTTTTTTTTGCAGCCATGTAATCCATTCTTGAAAAATCCTCCCCACCAGACAAACTCGTTGTGGCTCCTAGGTTTTCCTAAGTGAGGCAGAGGCGGTGGATGAAGGGAAGTCTTGTCCGGTTGAGCGTTTCTCAAAGAAAGCCATTAATCTGGAAGTCATGAGGAACATGCTTCATCGAGTGTGGAAACCCCACTTTCAGGGGGATTACAGATTCGTGAGATTGGGGAGAAGAAATTTATTTTCCAGTTCGGATTGACTGGTGAAAAAGATAGAATCATCCTTCAACAGCAGCATTGGACCTTTAACAAGGCTTTACTGGTACTACGAGATACTGGTACTATGAGATTTTAATGGATTGGTGTTCTATGTAAGTCCATGAGATTCATTGGGAATTATGAATGAAAAGGATGTTGGCTGGAAATTGACAACTATATTTCCAAATACATCAGTAGAAAGATGAGAGACTGAAGGGTAAGAAAGAAATGAGGAAACACGATATATTCTAGTGCTTTTTACCAGATTGATGATGTTTCTAAATACAAAATAAATTGACATAGCCAGGTTCTCAAATAAAAAATATGATGGAAAACCCAAAATCAAAGCAACTAAGCAGGATCGTGGAAGAGGAAAAAGCCAGCTTTTAAGACTGGAAATTTATGAAACATTGTGGGATAGAGAGAAGAAAGAGAAAAATTCGATGAGATAGAGAAAGGGAAGAGAGAAAAGGAGCGCGTGAGAGTTCTAAGCGAGGAGAGAGAGAAATTTGTTAAAAAAATTCGATTTAATCTTGTCTATTCCTTTCAATAGATCCAGTGGCTAAGAAATTGTGTAAAACTATTGTTTTACACAGTGTGTAATTGGATCCTCACTCTTCAACTAACATATCACTATTCATATCACAATTCACAAGATTGTGGACTGATATTGAGAGTTTAATCAAACTTGTTCATCATTTTTTTTTTCTTAAGAGAATTGGATTTTGAACACCATTGGTCAAATCCTAATCCTATACTGATAATTGATAACTAAAAGTCATGCTCCCTCAAAGGAAGCGCATTTTGAAAGAATACAATATTTATATAATAGTAAATTTATCTATTAATTTCCACTTTGATTTGCCCTTTTTTCTTTCCACCTAACCATAATTGGTAAAAGAGAACGACTATTCATAAAACTAATTAGAGTGTTCATACGAAAAATAAAGCAACTAAAGAATTTTCATTCACATTCTTCAGTTAACATCTAAATTAGTACTATTTCAAAGGGACAAAGAACAAACACTAAACTAGTTGTTTATGTCCAAGTCCAACATATCTGAAGTTACAACAATAACTATAATGTGTCGCCCCATCAGTGCGGCATAGCCATGGGCATGTCGCACCATCTGGGCGGCACCGCCGTGGTATGCCGCCCCACCAGGACGACACAATCAAATTTTTTTATAAAAAATATGTAAATTTTAATTTAATTTTTTTTTAGAAATTCTTAATTTTAATTAAGACTAATTTTAAAATGAATGAATTACTTAATTTATTATTTGTAATTAGTTTATTTATAACTTTCAATAAAATTTAAATTCTGAAATTTAATTTAATTAAAATTGATTATTCTTAATTAATTTATTAGTTTGACTTAGTTTATTTACTATAATTAATTCTTATTTTGTATTTAGGGTGGAAGGGAGGTGGGTATCGTGGGTAGCTCTGGAGTGCGGCACACTAGGAGTCGCAATGTTAATGCCTCCGTCCGTAGGGAGAGACAGGAGCAGTTGCAGAGGGAGAGAGAGGCTGAGGCTGCTCGGATTTATAGGGAGAGGGAGGCTGATGCTGCTGCTCAGAGTTTGAGGGAGCAAACGGAGATAGAGGCTGCTGCTGTTGCTCAGTTTCAGCAGCCTGGTTTTGATGGGGCTACGGGGTATACTTCTTCTGCTTTGGACTCCGAGTCCCACCCACATATTGATCTCCCTCTTAGGAGGGGTACATGTGGTCGCTTTGCTAATGAATACATTAATAAATAATAATAACATTAATTAATTAAATGGTAATAGTACAAAAAATAAATAATAAAACCACCTGCTGTCTGTTCCTCCACCGATCTCTGAAGAGGTTGACTTGTCTATAGTATTCCTCTTCTGTCCAAGATTCCAAGATCTTTTTCCACATTCTATTCTTGAATGAATCTGCGATGGCCTTGTTTTTTCCACAAAGTTTGTAGACTCGATCTCCAACGTCCTTGTTGATGTGCCAGGTGCAGAACAAGTGGGGAGTTTGTGGAAATAACTCCGCTATCGGTCTAATCAGCCCCAATTCCCGATCAATGACAATAACAGTCGGTTCCACATCCTTCCCAATCAACTGCCTCAAGTTGGACAAAACCCAACGATAACTCCCCTCATTCTCATTCTTGATAATTGCATATGCAATCAAGAAGTTGTTGTTACATGGAGTCATCCCGATGATTTCAAAAAAAGCCATGTTGTACTGGTTTGTTTTGTACGTTGAATCCATGCCAATTAACCAAGGGAAGTTTCAGAATAGAGTCACTGATTCTGGATGTGCCATGAACAGATGAGTCACCACTCTAGTCTCCGGGTCAGCATACACATCGCATACATAGTTGTTTTCCAGGGCTTCATGAAAAAACTGAGTCAAAACATCTCGGCTCTCAGAGTCCTCTTTCCGCACAGCATGTCTATAGTTGTAGACTTGTCTTCTGATAACATTGTCGTGAGGATGTTGCTCCATAATAGCCGCGTGAATAGCAGACGGCTTTGACATAGCCATGTCCCGCACTATTTTCTTTGATGCGGTACTAAGTCCGCTGCTCTGTCGATGTCCCTCCGGATATAGATTTAAAGCATGGTTGTGCGTACCCTTTAGACCAGGATATACTGCAATCCTCCAACAGCCATACTCAGGCAACTCTTGGACCTTCACCCGGAAAGGGCATTTACATGCCTTAGTCTTTGTATTCCTTCGGACCGCGGCATCTAAATCTCTTAATTTCCCCCTATACTGTTCACCACGGGAACATCTCAGGATCTTCTTCCTACCGCCATCTTTGTGGGAAGAAATTACTAACTCGAAATTCCACAAAACTGCAATATCTTTTGCCCATTGAATTGCCTCATTATCGGTGGCAAAGGTTTCCTCAGTCACGAATGCTATACTATAATCAAAACCATCGCTACCAAAATCTTCCAATTCAACCTGGAAAATTTAATTACCAATTTTTACAACAAAAAAAATAATCTACTCAATAATACTAATAATATTATGTAATTAAATTAAATTTTAAAAAATTAAATTTTCTGTGCCGCACTCGGTGGGCGGCATGGCCATGGTTATGCCGCCAAGCGTGGGCGGCCTAACCATGGCTATGCTGCCCTCCTAGGGCGGCACCGAGAATTTTCATTAATTTTTTTATTTTTCTTACCTCGTTCGATGGCGAATCCATTTCCGGAGTTCTCGGTTATTCCACTTTCTTTAGCGTTCTTGAAGATTACAAATGTTCTTGGGCATTCTTGAAGATTGCAGAGGATTTGAAATTTTGAAAATAAAACAAAGGGCAAAACTGTTAAAGGGGGGGGGCTGTGATAAGTGAAAGTGGGGCGATGTTTAGTAACCCCCTTTAATAAAGGGAACCTTAGTAAGAACAAAACTCTGATTACCAGATGGGATAAAAAAAACAATCATTTTGTACCTATACTTGTACTTGAATAAGTTCTCAACTTGTAAATCTTAAGAAATCTAGAGGGAAAGGGAAGAAGAATAAAATTTATTGTTGTTTAATTATTTTGATGGACCCATCTATTCGGGTTGAGCTTGAAGGTAGAGTTTCAAATCTAATGGAGCAAAATATAGGAAAGAGAACATTTTCTAAAAAAGAAAAGTAAAGAAGCAAAATATACTCTCTACCTTTTCTACCCAAAAAAAAATAGAGAAATCTATATATAGAATATATAGTCTCCTCCAAACTTTTTTACTTTTTATATATAGAAAATAAAGAAGCAAAATTATTTTTTAATATATCTATCATTTCATACCGTCCAATCAAGGGTCAATCCTAAATCACAAGCTATGGGTAATGCCGACACTCAAATCTGTACGGACGAAGGATAATAGTAGGAAAGGGTAAAAGGAAGAATCGAATCCCACCAGGAATAATAATAATGAAAGGTTAAGAAAATTAAACAAATCATTATTGACTATCATAGCTAGCTAATCCGGTGGTCACCTCAGTAGTCTACCTTTTCATTTTCCTCATTTAGACTAAATTCAAATTTATTGATTAAATGTGTTAATTTTGTATGATTCCTTTGAATTGAGCCAACAATAATCCATCTCTTAATCCCCATATATAACACTAGCATAACCTGCTATATATCCACGTTTTTTCAAACATTCAAATTAAGCACGAACTTTAAGGCGACAATAAGGAGTAGATTCTGATTTAAGAAATGCTAGATATACGAAGATCTGATAACGCATTACAATTATTCTGTTTGTTTATTGTTGGAATAAAGTAGCAATATGTTACTATACTAAGGGTCCGTTTGATCCAATTTATTTGATAGTTTATTTATTGAAAAAAGTTTAAGTTAGGCTAAACGGAAAATTCAGAAGTGTTTTTCAGTTGTTTTTAAAATAAAAGCCATAAACTTTAAATTGAAACTTTTTCCAGAAACACTTTTTTAGAAGAACTTTAACTAGACCAAATGGACACTAAGTACTAACAACCGCTATTAAAATGTATACTACTATAGTACTATTATAATAAAGGCTTTATTATTGTATAAAATAAAGCACTTAATTATATTTTTAATTTAATAATTAGTGTGCAAAAATATTATATTTATATATAGTAGCAATAGGTGTTGGGTTGAGTCCAATGAAATGGGTTCCATATACATTCCTTCAACAAGATAATTGCTTCAAGTCTTATGAATAGATAGATGTTGGCTCCAATCTTTTTTACGGTTTAGAGTTTCAGACCTTTTTTTTTCTAATAAAATTCAACATCTCAAAAGGAAAAAAAGTTTTATAAATAAAAAATATAGACGTCGGGAGATTTTCTCATTTTAAGATTTGATATGACTTAGTTTTAGAGCAATCAGAATTCAATATTACCATATACTATTTTTTTAGGTAAATTAGTTGTATCATTTCATTAATGGAGGATTGGATTACAAAAATACATAGGCAAATATTGTTGGGTTCATGTTTGAAAAACGGAAAGAACATAGAAAAAAAAATTGTAAAATATTGTTGTTGTCAAAAAAAAAATGTTTGAAAAACGGAAATGCTAAAATGGAAAGAACATAGAAAAGTGGATTGAAAGCAGGCTGGTTAAGCATACCCAACGCTTTGCATTTGATTTCATTCATATAGTTTCCAAAGTTTACAAGTCATTACAAATTGATTTGACTAAGTAATTATGAGATTAAAACAGCAAGTAATCAAAGTTTTACTAAAGCAGAACAATAATACATCAACTTGAAAAATACTGAACTGCTATTGGATTAAAATGAAGGCAAGCAGCTCAAGGCATCAACTTGCAATATATATCAGCTTGAAATCAAGGCTTTTCATTGGTTGAAATAGGCTGCAACTCCTGCCAGTGTGAACAAGTCCAGCAGCAATTTTGCAGACTTCAAAATAATGTTAACTGAATTACCTAAGAGGAACCTGTTGAACAACTAACTCTTAACACAAATTATAATGTCTCCAAATTTGCTTCTCTACTACAAACGGATTCTATCTTGGCAAGTTCATGAGAGAAAAGATTTGCTATCCTATTGATTACAATAAAGCAGCAAGATTGAAAGCCCTCAGCAAGATGTTGGATGTCCCCTATAACATTACATTAATTACGTACCCCAATCATGCAATATAAAGCAGAACTAAACACGGACTCAAGACATTTTCGCATGCATGCATGCTGGAAAATAGCATTCCAAAACTCCAACGAAGAGGAATTAAAATCCACCCCAATATTATGCATCCAACTCCCTACTTCACCCCAAATCCTTCCTGCTAAACTCACAATCAAAAAACACATGGAAAATATACTCGTAACACCACAAAATATAGCAAACATTTGAGACATCAAGGCGCCTATGGATCAAGGCCGCTGTTGTTGGTAAGAAACCATCAATCAGACGCTTCACCATTTTGAGTGTCGGTCCTCCGCCTACCTTAGGCTCTTTCCAAGGATTCATTTTTCACTTGGTGTTGCGCCAAAAATCTCTTACTAGAGTTTTCGCGGAAAATTCTTTATGACAGCGTAAGGGCGTGCTAGTCAATTTGCTGAAATTGACAAAGAGGTTGTAAAAACAAGATCTGGTGCGCGGAGCAGCAGATTAAAAGATCAGAACGATTGTGGGGACTGGATCAAAGTCACACCGGAGCATTTAAATCATTGGATCCACACGAACTGCTTCTCAAACTGGGCCTTCCTCTTTTTTGGATCAAATCTGAGAGATCTGCTTTTATTGTAATTGAAATTGAAAAGAAAATAACAAACTGATCTGTTATTTCTGAATGAAGAACACGTGTACAGTGTTTGTATGTCCGGAGACAAGATTGAAACAAGAGAAAAACACTAAAAGAGTGTTTGTTTGTCCAGAGACAAGATCTAAGCAAGGAGAATATGAAGAACGAGTGAAGAACTCGTGATGAACAGGGTGAAAATGGCGCAGAGCCAGAGAGAAAATAAGCACGGAGCTTGGTTTTTTGCGCGGAGCAAGTTTGTAGCTGCAGGAGCTGGTTTTTGATTTCTCGGGAGAAATGTCTGAGATGCGGAATCTGCTGAAACCTGAGAATGGCCTCCCTTTATATAGGGGACGGTTTGGGCTTGAGCATTTAATGCCATTGCCTTGCTGAGAAAGGCAAAATCTTCTCCTATGCAGATGACAGCTTTCAGGAAAGTGCAGTGAAGCTTCCTTCTTCTTCTGATTGCATCCAACTGCTTGGGAGAGGATTGGACATGCATAAGGGCGCCACTTTGCTAGGATAGGGGACAAAAATATGCCTCCTGGGTAGTTGATGACAATTCTTCCTTCTTCCTATCACAGTGCAGCAGGCTTTTGTTGCTTCTTTTGTGCTGAATTTAGCTAATTCGGCTAAGTAGTGGCCAACTGACATCATGAATTGAACTCTGATCATCAAAGCCACGAAATTACCCATACTTGGCCATATTTAGCTCTTTAAATCATGAAAATAAGAATTAATTAAGAAAATGGCTTAAACCGGGGTGAGAAAGCCATATGTCCTTAATTGAAAAGAATGCAAAAGTTGCAAACGATCTCGGATTTAACCAAAATTTCACTAGTAAGCTTAGAATATCTCCAAAAGATCATGGAAAAAATCCCAAGTTAATTCGAGGTCTTCATCATGGTGAATTTGGTTTCACTCCCGAAAATATCCTTAATTGAAAACCGGGCATAAGTTTTTACTCCGACGTCAGAATGAAGTGAAATTTTACCATGATGATCTACATAGCTCAAGGATCATCATGGTATGCTCCTTGGAAGAAATCGCAGCCTCTAGCCTCTCCAATTGGTCAATTTCACTATTTTGTCCTTAATTGAACAAGATACAAGTTGCAATTTCACCTCCCAGGGTGGGAAGAGGCTAGGCGTTTTCTCCATTGTGGTAGGTGGATTATATGGAGGAGGTGTGAGGTTGAAAATCTCATGCCTCTCTCACGTACACAGATATTTCTCTTGCTGACAAACTTTAGCTCTCTGCCTCCTTCCTGCAAGAAGAGAAAAATGTCTCTCTGCAGGGCAGAGGGCGGCCTCTCCTTTGACTGGGAGACGACTTGGGCCTTGCTATGTATGTCCATGAGGTATTTTTCATCTCATGGTCAGATGGTAAGCAATTTTCCTTATTTACTTGTTTGCCTTCTTATCAGGCAGCAATATTAAAGGAAACTGCTTCTGATTTGATTCTGTGTGCCACTCAACTGGGTAGCAGCGACATGCACTAGAAATTTAATAATAATTATTCAAAAAATAATTATTATTTAATTAGTAATTAATTAATTTCAGCTCTTGCAATTAATTTACAAGACTTTCCTAATTCAATTTGAATTAGGGTGGTGCAGAAACCTAGTTTCTTTAGGAATTTTAATTAAATTCTAACCACACATCTTGATTATAATTATAATAAGACCAATTTATCCTCAATTGTAAATTGAGGTATAAACACTTGGTGTATATATTTCATCATAATATGCATCCATCAACCACAAAGAAATACACACGCAAAAAGCAAAAAGGAAGACAAAATACTTATGCATTCATATGAATTGTCTGCTTAATTTTTAAGTTGCTTAAAGAGTTGGGTTGGGGGATTTCGTCAATTAAAAATATACAACTATATATGAGTTTTGAAAATACACAGTTTATTTCATCCTATATCCATTATTCCCGTAACCACATTAGGCTCTAATTAGTTCGGAGTTGAGTAAGTCCATAAAGGGAGAAGCGATCTCTCAGCACTTGTCAAGTCTTCAACCCGAGATCTTGCTAAAGGTGCATTGAACTCCTTTTACTCAATTCAACAAGTGTTAGTTAATCTTAAAAATAAAAAATTGTATTTCCTTTCTCTTGCCCTCCGGCTGCCTACCATTAACATAGCGTATGGTACATGGCAATTTTGTGTATGGAATACATACACTGAATAGCTTATGATTAAGGAATTGTTTCCTTAGATTTACACTTCAAGTGGTATAGAATGCAGGGTTTTTTTATGAACAACACAGACATCTCTTTATGAACATCTTATAATCGATCCAATGATTGGATGATATACAATATTATTAAATTATAATTAAGATATTATTATTAGGTTTAATTAATGCCAGAATTGCTCCCTCAACTTTCACCAAAAGGGTTCAGTCTAGACATGGTTAGTAATTATTTTAGGAGATAAATAAAAATAAAAATGAGAAATGACTAAAATGGAATAATTCTTTCAATTCAGATGAAAAGTAGACTTTAGTAAAATTACTTGTTGGCTAAACTATAACCCAACAATTGAACTCATTCTCCAAGTCATCAATGTCATCATCTTCTTCTTCTTCATCATCAGCCTTCACTCTAGCACAGCCTGAAAAGCGCGTGTAAGAGCAGAATAGGTACAGAGGAAAATAGATATGTATGGTAATTAAACTGATAATTGATTATTATATTACCCATGAGATTGTCATGAGATTGTCTCTGATTATACTCAGGTTGCATGGAACGAGGCCGAGGCGGAAGCTGTCCTTGCTGCGGCGTCATAGGCCTATTCGTATTATTAGAATATATCAGCTGCTGTTGCTGTTGCTGTTGCGGTTGCGGTTGCGGAAGAAGCTGTTGCGCTCCTTGCATTTGCATCTGCTGAATGGAATAAATATGGCAAGACATGATCCCTTGCCCCATTGAGTTGTGAGAAATATTACCTGCAGCACCACTGTTGTTTTTCTTAAACTTCATCTCTACTAATTGCAGCTTCTCAGATATTTTCCTTAGATATTCAGACTGATCAACATAAGAATTCCATAACACCATTATTAGCTTAAACAGGTTTTTACTGTTCAGAAAATTACAAAAATTAATTTCTTTCATATGAATTTCCAATGCTGTTAACAGGATTGACTGTATATATATACCTGGCTGGTTGAAGCCGCAAAAACCATTCCCTCAAACTTCACAGCAAGTTTCTTGAGTTCAATCAAACCCCTTTGGCTAGAAAGTGACATATTTTTCTCCAATTTATTACTTCTGCATCCATTGAATAGGTTGCAGGAGATTTACACAAAAGGTCATAACAGCCAGCCTTTTTTTTTTTTTTTCAATTAGAAAACTTGATAATTACATTATGATGATGGATGCCAATTATGCCAAAACAAGTTGGAACTTGGAATCAATTGCTTCTAAACATGAATCCATGGCATTATCTACCGTAAATTAAACATACATATACATACATAATTAATAATAGCATATATATAACACTTACATGTGGCTGATAACCCTTGTTCGTGAATCGGGGCTTCTCCAATCAACCGTGTCCATGGTTAGGTGAGTAGGGCTAGGGCTATTACTCCAATTATTCATCAAAATCTTCTAACAAACACGGAAAGATGATAAAGAAACAACAGTCAGTCCTAAACCACTTAAAATTATAATCAAATATTTCGCCATTAACGAAAGAAAATCGAATATCTTACAAACTTCTTTGACTTGTCCTGTCGTTAAAAAAAATGAAAAAAAAAATCAGAATCTTTTCGATCGGATAAAGCAAAGGGTTTTGAAAATAGGAAGAATCTATGAATAAGGTGATGAGGATAATAGAGTCAAGCGTATATGCAGAAAAAGAGTTGGAGTTGAACTTGAATGCGCTAATAACGGGATTCTGATATATAGTGTCAACCTTTTGAAAGCATATTTTTTTAAAGGAAAAAAGCTTTTTTTAATATTTATAATTTAACTTTGTTCGGAGGAGATTGGCCACTATGGGATAAATCTCTCCCAAATATAGTTATTTCCATTCACAAGACTTGAACTCTAGACCAGCCTTGCTTAAGGTCAATAAGTATCAAACCACTTCAACCAACAACTTGTTAGTAGGAAAAGCATTTTCCCAAGGAAAATAGCTTAGGTTTATGGGTTTATATACAATACATCGTCAGTGGAGTTTAGCAGACTGCACAAACGGATCTTGAAGGGTGATATGTGTCCCTAGGGACTAGATTGGAATATCTAAAATTTAATTAATTCAGAAAATGCACATGTGTCAACTTCGCAACCAGTTTGTGGAATCCAAAATTTACACCTAGGTTTTTTTTTTTAGGCTAATCTCAATTTAGGTCCAACGTTTGGGGGAAATTTTTCTTGGATCATAATAAACTTTCAATTGGGTTGATATTAAGGGTCTAATATTTTTAATTGCGTCATATAAGATTTTTTTGGCCGGATTTGGGTCAAATGAGAATTTTTTTAGGGAAAAATGAGTTAAACTAAAAAACAAGTGAGTTACTCTGAGCGTTTTTTAAATTTGAACCTGGATTTAACAGACCGTTGAATTTGTGCTTACTATATAAACCTGTTGACAAAAATATGGTAGTTATCTTTATTCTAAAAAAAATAGATTGAGGTTTTTAGTAATTTTGGTAGATCAATCAAAATGTAATCACTAATCAGTAAGATAAAATAAACACAACATTGGATAACGCATGACTGAATGCTAAACATTTTCTCGCCAAAAAAAGAAGGGTATTACTAAATACCGCCCCCCTTTTACTAGCCACACTAGAGCTGTTCAAGGCCGGGCTACCCGCCCAAGCCCGTAAGCCCGCCCAATATTTTAAAGGGCTTGGACAAGAGTTTTAAGCCCATTGGATGGGCTTGGACAAAAATATCAAGCCCATTTATTAAATGGGCCGGGCTTGGGTATAAGAGCAAAAGCCCAAGCCCGGCCCGGGCCCGGCCCGATTAAGGAAAAATACTTGTTTTTATTTTTTATTTGTTGATATATAATATATATTAAATATAATTTATATGTACACCGTATGTTAAATAAGAAAAAGATGAACAATATATGTAAAAAATCTTATTATCAATGAGAATAGTATGTTATACGTAGTATATATCATATTTGATATTTACGATTATATTTATATAATTAATTAATATAATTTAATTCTTAAAATAATTATTAGAAAAATATTAAACGGGCTTTTGGACGGGCCTTGATCTAAGTCTTTGATAAATGGGCCGGGCTTGGACAAAAGTTTGAGGCCCGTTTTATAAATGGGCCGGGCTTGGACAAAAGTTTGAGGCCCGTTTTATAAATGGGCCGGGCTTGGGCAACACTAATGACCTTAATCTCAAGGTTAGGCCCGGCCCGGCCCATGAACAGGTCTAGCCACCACCCCCCTTTGGACTATTTTGCCCTTTACTTTATTTTCTTTAAACTTCAAAATTTTCAATTCTCTCAAATTCTCTCAATCTTCAAACTTTCAAAACTCAATCATTCAAAATCATTCAAGTAAAACAACATCAAAACTCATGCACAAAGATTTTTTCGGATTGAAAGTATGTTTTTTTTTTTAAAAAAAAAAGAAATTTTTTTTTATTTATCATCAATCAAAGATTAAAATCCTCTTGCTAATATTGATATATTCATACCCATTTAAACTAAATGAATTGTCCAACCAATAC
>AWUE01023027.1:0-21021 GCA_001974825.2 Corchorus olitorius
CGCGACCCTAGACCATGGCGGGTCACGATCCGCGCACGACCCGCTATTTTTTCTGGGTTTTTTTTTTATCTTTTTAGATTTTCTTTTAATTTCTTTTTATCTTTTAATAAGTATTGGTTGGACAATTCATTTAGCTTAAATGGGTATGAATATGTCAATATTAGCAAGATGATTTTAATCTTTGATTAATGATAAATAGAATTTTTTTTTAAAACATACTTTCAATCCGAAAAAAATCTTTGTGCATGAGTTTTGATGTTGTTTTACTTGAATGATTGAGCTTTGAAAGTTTAAGGGTCGAGAGAATTGAAAAATTTGAAGTTTGATGGAAAATAAAGTAAAGGGCAAAATAATCCAAAAGGGGCGGTGACTAGTAAAAGGGAGCGGTATTTAGCAATTCAGAAAAAGAATGCTAAACATTTTTGTATAAAATAGCATTAATACCCAACATCCAAGGGTTGGGCTGCCAGCCCAGCCCCATATGTCCAACCTCTTTGGTTAGGTTTAGGATCTGTCCATTAAATTAAAATTATATAAATAAAATTCATCGAGTTAAAAAAAAAAATTATACAATTATACAATACGTTGTCGCTGAAATAGAATATTAGTGACGAAATATGAATTCTATGCGTTCCTAATGATATTTGCAGGCTTTTTTTTTTGACTTAGGAGGGAATGTGAATGACATTGAAAACAGCATGAAGTGAAAAGATAAGATATGATAAGCAGGTTATGGAGTTGCATATTCAGGGTCCTATTGTGATTGTCACTCAACAACAAATAATTGAAGCCGTTGGTAAATGTTGGCCATTGTAGTGGGACTGGGACTTCACCACCATCCTCATGGAACCATGAAACTTTTTGTCAAAAAGGAAATTTACGTCCATCAGAATTAATGGGTCTCATTTTTTCTTATCATATGAATACTATACTATATTAATATCAGTGGATTCAATAAAAAGATAAACCGGTTAAAACTTGAGATTTCATTCACAGAGATTTTGGATTTTCTAAGCATGTATGTATAAACTTGTATATATGTATATGCATCCTAAGTAGTATAGTTTTACATAGAAAAACCAACGGAACCATATTTTTGTTCAACCTAAAGATCGAAAAAAAAGCGAGGATACAGGTATTAATGCAGAAAATTAATGCAGCGGAATAGTTTCTTGTCTGTGAGTTCAGTATTGTTCTGTTCAACTACAAGCAGCATGTTCTGTTAGCTAAGTCCAGCTTTACGTGATTCCACAAGGGTTTTGATCGTTTTATGAAAAGCGAAGAGCACAGTAAAAGAAACTGCTGTTTATAAAGAGAAACGCCAAAAATATCAGTGTAATGAGAACACGAGTCATGAGCTTCTGTCTTTCTGCTTTCAGATTCAGAAACTAGCATAAGTGGCAATGCTCCTAGGGGCTCACACACAAAAAAAAAAAAATTCCAATGAGAATAGCCAAGACATGAGTGAACAATTCATTATTCATAAACGACAGCAAAATGTTTCAATGAACTGATTATAGCAAGATGATCAAATTTCATTGCAAAATATTATTAGTTGGCTAGAAGAATCCTACACATACCCCCTTTTTTGATACTCCTATACAATGTCTTCCCTATTGGATCTCCAATGCACCATTCTCATTAACATTCCCGAGAACTAGGACAACTATCAATGTACCTCACGTACTCAAGTTTTTGAAAAGAAGTGCTCCACATTTCATATTCATCACCTTTCAGCATGCCGCTTTTTTTATGAACCTTCCCACTTCGGACACGACCACGTATAGCACCAGCAATATTGGGTAATCACCCAACTTTGTGCCCAGCATTTATCCATGGATCCCCTGTCAAAATGTCACAAACATTCTATATCATGTAAACATTTAGCTCTAGTTGACATAAACACTTGGATCAAAGAGTTATAGCAAATGATTTAAAACCTTTATTGTTGATCTTTAGGAAAAATCCACCATCAACAGAAGCACATACAGAATTTGCTACTCAGAAATGCAGGCTAAACTATGAACAGTAAACAAGGAATATGTTAAAAAGTTGAAAGAAAACTCACAAGTCTTTTAATCAGTAGTCATGCAACAAAAACCAATCTTAAAAAGTTGCTGACATATTCAACTATCTCACAGGTCAACTCACACAGTCACCCCAGTCCCTTAATCATCCAAGAACCCGCCTAAATGAAACCTTGAGAGCAGTCAACCAAACAGGCATGTTTTATATGATTCAGCACAGGTTTAACATTATAGATTTCATTCATATGCTTGATCAGAGATTACAAAAAACTATTAGTCATCATTTACATATCTGACTTTCCCTATCTGCATCAGCTGGAGTGAAAGTAAACTAAAGAAACGTGCAAAATGAAAAACCAAAGCTAAAGAATGTAATATAGACTAGCAATGTGGGATAAACAGATTGTGCTGTACAATGGCATTAACTGTTTCAAAGAGATTTCTTCCACCAGTATGTCCACTATCAACAACAGCTAATCCATTCCATACAGTGAAAGGGCTTAAGCAGAGAAAATCCAAAAATCTACACCAGCCTTTTAAACTGGTTCTTATTACCAAAGCGCAGAAACGAATCTTAAGCTGGAAATAAAAATGAAAACAGTCCATTAGGGGAAAAAATATATATTTACCATCCAATTCAACCATCTTTGCAAAAGAGACTCGTCAGTATCCCCAGCACTGCGTTCACAAAAGCCATCTGCATCAGCAAGGCATGCATCTCCATTCACCTGTTTTCCAGCTGAGACTTCATTTTCTTTCTCTGACTGTGAAACTGCATCAAAGACATTCACCTCCCCCCCCCAAAAAAAAAAAACAAAACAAAAAAGATTCTGCACCAAAGCACTCATTCTCTGTTTTCTACATCCACAAAAAAGGGTCATGCGCTCAATCTCTTATATTTTATTTGGTCAGGAAAGAAATTTAGAACTGAAAAGTAGAAACATGGTTAGTTCTAGATGCAGAGCCAATAGAATATGAACTTAATAAACTTAATAGGGGAAAATTCTTGAGTGAATAACAAGATCTCTCATATAAGTGCCACTAACAAAAGACTATCCAAATGATTTTTTAATTTTGTGGTAACGCCATGGAGTATTACAACCACGCCTGTAAACTTATCAAAAAAACTCCCAACCAAAATTATCCATCAGTGAAATGTAATTCAGAAACTACAAAAAGAAATAACAAGTGGCAAAAGAAACATCTGACTCCATAGTCCATATATGAGCAGACAAGCATTGCCTTTGGATGATTTATAAGGTACGAAAAAGAAGGTAAAATCCATAGTGTTGGTTGTCTGGAACCTCACTTGCACTCAACAACAGCTTCAGCAGCCCTTCGAGGCGTGTTTTTACGCCTGCTACCATTTTGTCTATACCCAACAGATTTAGTTGAATCATCAGTGCTCGACTTGGTTGTAATGCCATTTTCTTTCTTGACTGAATCTATGTTTTCTTTTGCCGGCACTGACCGTTTCCTCTTCCTTCCATTCTCTGTCACAGCTTTCATATCCTTGATAGTAATGGAACCTTTTACATCATCACCATCTTCTTCTATCTTGTCCACTTCATCTTCTTCAATATCATCCTTCAACTGCTTCTGCGGCCTTCCTCTTCTCTTGAATGCTGGAATTTTTTCATCTTCACCACTTCCAGGATCTTCATGAGAAGAAACAACAGTTTGCTTCTTTGCTTTTCCTCTACCCCTTCTCATGGTACAAGAACCAATTAAAATCAATTTTAAACAGCTGAAGAAGGTTTCTGTAAAAACAAAAACAAAGATTCAGTTCAAGAATCAGAAATTGAACAACAAATAAGACAATGACAATGAGAAAAGGAGCAGATTTCCCTTAAGTGACAGGATAAAAGGAATAGCACACTCCATAATCCAAGACCAATTGAGGATTAGGAGAAATAAATACATCTCAAGCCAACAATGAATTAAGTATATCATCAGTTAATATGGATAATCAGACAAAAGCAAGAGCCTTGAAACAAGAGACAAAATAAATGAAAAACCTCAATGCAATGACTCATCAAACGCAAGTTTACATATTTTATTTTTTAATATTTCCTCTTCTAAGAAACATTGTAAAAGGCACCTAAACCACAACTGAAACTCCTATACGGTTCATCAAACTGCAGGTTTTGCATTTACTAAATGAAAAAGAAATGCATTTTCTTGTTTCAATTAGTCTCTTTTCCCTACATTGCAGGGAATAAATCAAAGCATAAAAAACTCAATCAGATACTTCATGAAGCCATAAATCACTGGATAGAAGAAGAATAAACAAATTGAAAGATTCAAGCCAAGTTAACCTTTTTTTAAAACAGTATTTAACCAAACAAGTACACAAGAACAAACACCAAATCCAAAACGATTATAAACCAAACAACAACAAATCCATGCAATCTTCAAGCTCGAGTAACCATCTAACAATAGAGAAAATCCCAAATAATCAAAAGCCATAACTTCAAAATTTTCATGTTATTTACCTTCCAATATAAAACTCATATTATCTATGGTATATTAACCTATTAGTGAGTAAAGCAAAAGTCTTTCCATATTCTTAAGTCCTGAAATATACAAAATCTGGGATTCAAGATAGCTAATAAATATATATTCTTCATTTCCAATAACAATTACACCACCAAACACAGCATTAACTTCCCATTAAACAGTACACCATAAAGGAAATATTTACATACATATCTTTTGATCTTATTTAACACAAGAGAACTCTGTCATTTATAAAGAAAAAAAGAAGAAAGAAGAAGCAGACCTTAGAACATACATCAATATTCTGCATCTTTGACACAAATCCCATTTTTCAGAATCTCATTACACCATCAAAGAAGTCACTAAAACCCCAAGAAAGAAACTGGGTGTTTGTTTCTTTCAATGGTTTTTCACAAGAGTGAAGCTAAAAAAGAAGAAAGATTGTTTATTTCTTTCTTCTGAAAGCAATGATCTGAATGAAAAGTAAAGGAAACCCAGATCAGATACTATAGTGTAAGTTAAAAGAAAGCATCAAAGAAAAAGCATAATGAGTTTTTGGAGAAGCTATAAGCCAATGAGCTGAGAGGGGCAAGGTGAGGAAGAGAAGAAGAGAAAACTGAAAAGAGAAAAATTGTTGAGAAGAAATGGCAAGTAAGAGAAAAAAAGTGTAGAAAAGATTTTTCCTCCTTATTTTATTTTTTTTTCTGTTGTGTGTTTTAGAAGGGTTCTAGTTCTAGTATTTAGAGTAGAAAAGAAAATATATTAGGTAGGGTAAAAACTAAAGTAGAAAAAAGTAACTGACTTTCTTTTGTTTTGCTTACTGTAAAAGAACCAATTTTTCTGTATTCTTTAGATCATCATCACAGGTTTGACTATGCGTTTTGGGTGCTTTGACTGACACGTGGACGGTGATTATAGCATTACATAAGAACGAGTGTTAGTACACAGGATTTTTCCATAGTTGGATGCAGATTCTGTGAGCTGACACTTGATTTCAATCACAAGCGCAAGTAAGCGCGTGCGCTGATTACTTAGTAAAACATGAGAGCGCGTGTGAATCACCATCTTCTAAAGATGCAACAGACTTTGGAAGCTGGCTAGGCTAACCCTTTATTTTCTTTAGATTTTGTTTTTTTTTTTTTAACTTTTTTTTAATTTTATGTATTTATATATTTTTTGGGTTTTGAAAAATGGCTCCTTCAGTCCTTCATTTATTCAGTTCAGCTATTTCAAGTGAAAGGGTAAACAATCTCTAATGAGTAATGACATGACCTAAAACAGTAAAATGTCCATCTCTAAAAAGTAGTAATCCTAGTACAGTAATTTTTGGACTGTTTGTTTGTGTTTTGATTTGAGGGGTATAATTGTCATTTGGTAATCTTCAAAATCCAAATTGTTTTTTCCTTCACATGGATTTGGATATATATATATAAGATCATAAATGTCTGTATCTGATGAAATGGATCTGTCTTTGTAGTTGAATGGTGTTTTTCACACTTCATTACGAGATAAAGAAGGGTTTTTAATTTTCTTTTAATCAAAAAAATTTCATCATTATTATTGGAGGATGGAAAAAGAGGGTGAAAGATTATTTGGGGTTCAGAGATTTTATGGTTTTTGTTTTCAAGTTCCAACAATGGTGCTATGTTCCTTATTGAGATGATGGAACTTTGTAGCCCAAATTCAAGTAAAATACTATAATTAATTAACATATATACTAGTTGAGGTTTAATTGGTTGTTTTCAATTCCACCTTGATATTTATACCAAATTCAAGTTTGATTATGTGGAAGTGGTTGATTTTAGTCTTTGTGGGGTTGTGAAAAGGTGGAAAACCCAAGTTTTCAAGAAAATCAAAAAAGAGGGACTCCTTTTGACATGTCAAAAAGATTGTATCACTCTCAAGTCCCAACAACATTCAACAATGCCTTTTGGCTTATTGTAATCTGCCAATTAAGGGAACAATTATGCAATAGATTACATAAATAATTATAAACTGTTTTGAAGGTAAGGAATCATAATCAAAGGCTAATTAGAGGAGTTTGCTTCAAACAGTTCCATTAATGTTACTATATGCTATATAGTTTTTTCAACAGAGAGAATGGTTTTAGATACAGTACATCCAAACATGCCTTTGAACACTTGCTGAAGTTGACCATCTGCTCTGCAAAAGCTATGGCCAGCATTCTTATTTTCTTTCCAGCAAATACACCATAATCCAGATCGTTTTGATTAACCAAATCTCAGATGGCAAAGTTCAATAATTTCTTATGAACCATGGAGTAATGTGATATGCATTCCACAAGTTTTCATGACCAGGCAGAACTCCTACATACTTCCATTTCTTTAAGAATCAGATAGTCAAATATCAGAAACAAGACAAGTTGAGGCAATGAAGATTGATATGTAACCATATAGATATAATCATTTCATATACATATTATCGATTACGATAATAAACTTCTATTACTATTAGATATGATCAATCATGATGAACCTAGACCTTCAACTACTTGGGTGACATAAAGGAAATCAAAAATAAATGTCTTCAAGTGGATAATTTCCACAAGAGTTACAGAGATGACTCAAACAAAAATGTTCCACTCATTTTACAGAATAAAAGGAAAAGCTACTGTTTACCATGGAAGAAGCTGCCATTATCAACAGAGTATAGTAGAGATTTCATCTTAAAAACTGAAATGTACTTATGCCAAGCAATTACAATAGGTAATAGTCATTAGTATCATGATGGCCTCACTATGGTTACAAGCAATATATAAAAAAGCCTAACTGTGGACTGGAATCAACAAGATGATAAAGAAGGAATCGGAATCTGAAAGTGTATTTCCAGATGAAAATCATCTTTGCCCTCATCGGCTAATGGTACTTGAAGAAATGGCTTCAACTTAATCCTGAAGGTCATGGCAGAAACAGAATGAAGTACAATAAAAACACTAATGATCTCATTATTCAGGTTCAAATTTGCATTTTAAATCCTGCCAAACTCGAGGGCCATCAGGATGACGATTTACATATTTACTGAAAAAATACTTCTCCGTATTCGAAATTATGGTACTCAAGCCCAGGTTAGGATGTGCTTTTCCCTTATCTATGAGCCATTTATACATAGCCAATCTAAGCCTGACCCTTTGTGTTGTGTAGCCAAGATAACCGGGGAATCTAATTAAAGATCGTAAAGGGTAACCCAACTCATTTACTAGAATATCAATCTTTTCTTGGATTGTATCTCTTGATTGATTTAGGATTTGAGGGGATAATTTGATCATTTCGGAGACATCTTTCTTATCTAAACCAGCATTCACAATAAAATCAAATCTCTCCTGGAGCTCCCCTCCCCTGCCTCGGAATGTCTTGAGTGCCTTTTCCATCATGCCGGGGTTTTCTCCATATCCCAAGTCTAACAAGAACTTCATCTTCAACCTTTGCGACTCTGTGTCCTCTCCCGAGTCTGGTAATGGAGCAACTCGAGTTCCAAAAACCCATTTACTCAGTTCTTGGGGGTTTTCCTGGATGTGCTTACAGAGTCGCTTTTTCCCAACGTTCAAGTTCTCAAGTAAAGTAGTAGCTTTCTTTAACATGATTGAACCAAGTAATAAGGGGTAAGAACACACAATATTTCCAATCTCATCATATTCCATCTCAATGTCATGAAAAAATAGAAAACATCTGATAAAATTCGAAACAAATTTCCCGATTTGGATTTCTGGAAATCGCAGAAACATAGAAGATATCTGATCCACTGAAGCTCCAAATTTCAACAGGAATGCAATTAGTGAAAGCGTCCTATCCCCTGACGCCTCAAACAAAAGCCCCGGATGCTGGCTAATTAACCCATGTAACTCACTGCTGCAACCCATCACCCTAAACAAGTTCAGAACCCGAAGAATCATGTTCCAATTATAATAATTATCCTCCGACAGCTGCTCCTCAACCCAAGCATAATCAAATCCCAAACCCCTCAAAATCTCTAATACCTTAAGAAATTTCATATCAACATCACCAATCAAAAGATGAGGGCAAAAAGCAATCATCTTCACCATGAAAGAATGACCAAGCCCCAGTTCATGATAAGCTTGGAGCTTTAACGACAAAACTCCAGATTTGTATTGAAACACTTGATTTGCTTTCTTATACATCTTACCAATCTTAGTACGCTCAATTCCATATTCAGACAAGACCTTAGAGTTCTCCAGCAGCAAACGATCATCATCCAAAAACATCAAATCTCTAGGAAGTAAAGGAGTATACTCGCAAGGTTTCAGTCCCAAACTCTCGAAGAAAGGTTCAAATTCATTAATGGGATGGTAACGGAAAAACCGAGACATAGAACCTCTAACATCCTTGTCGTTGTCAACTCTTTTCAAAAGCTTTTGTAGAAAGTAAGGTGAGTTTTTACACATATTCTCTGCTTCCATAAAATGAATACCCCTAGTACAATGCAAATAATCCAACAATGCAGCTTGTGCCTCTTTTAAAGTGGCACGAGGAATCCGGGCAACATTTTCGCTGTCAGATTTTTTTGTCCTATAAAATCTAGGGCTTTGGCTTCGTGCAATTTGCCAAAATGGGGTCATGAGTTGGTCTTCACAAGAATAAGAAGATACCCATTTGAGAAAACATGGTTTCCTAAGTTTCTGAAAATGGCTCATATTTAGTTCGATCAAATATGAAGCCTACTTGATAGAAATAGCGCTATAAAATTGATGAGAAAGGATGAACTTTTGAAAGCAGAAAAGGTTCAAGTTTGGGGGTTTTACCTGTAATTTGGGCTTCTTCGGCTTTCTGATGGTTTGTTAGCTTATTCTTCATCAACTGATACAGTTGCAGCAACGCCCATGCCCAGGGAGCAGTTGCAGAGCAAGAAGCACTGAGGTTTTTTAATTTCAGACTTCCGCGAGGGTTTTAGGGTTTAGAGAAGGGTAGAATCGTCATTAACTCTTTTTCTCCCTTCTTTTCTCTTGTTATTTTTTGTTGTTCAATGTTGAATGTTGAATGTTGAATGTTGATACACTTGCACTCTTTCAAGTTTCAACCATCTTTCCTGAATTAATCGCAAAATATTACTATAGTAGGAAGTACTGGGGGCAAAATTTAGAAAGAAGTTGGTTTCTTATATTCCATTAAACACTAAAATTGTTTGAAAGAAATTAGTTTTGGGATCATCTTATTGTATTGTACTCCATTTCTTCATCCTAAATCCTTCGAGTGAACTAATCTGTTCACAACAACAAATTTAGAGACAGAGATAGAAAATATTGAACCAGTTGCTAATAATTCTGGTTTTTTTTTTTTGGCCAAATGCTAATAAGTAATAATTCTGGTTGAAATATTAATTTTGAAACAACTCTTGCTAGGTTGCATCACACTTTAGATAAAAATGATGAGAAATTTGAAACAGTTGACAAATAAAGTAAGAACTCTATTATCACTTGCAATTCGACAATGGAAAATGAATAATATCATTATTAGTTATATTAATTGTATTACACTTACTAAAACTACAAAAAAAAAAATGAGAATAATGAGAAAAAGGGAAGACTATCACTAAGCTTTTCCTAAATAAGAACTTCTGAACTCCACCTTGTTATGATGCGCAACATCTAGCCTGGCCTAGTCCGTTTAAGATACAATCGATCATGTCATTCAACTGCAAAGACAAAACATCATGGTGAATCATTATTGTACCTATTAAGCTACTAGTTGCATTAAAAAAGCATATAGATGGAGCTTTTCATCATACCATAAATTGCCAGAGACTTCGTTATTGTTTGCCGATATAATATGGGTAACCACCCATTCCCATGGGTGTGGTTGGTGGCATTCCTGGGGGGTCCTTCTTTGCAGCTAGGGGTGCATAAGGAATTGGAGGCTGGGTTGGGTATGGTGCAGGTGCTGCAGGAGGACTTGCGTATGAAGAAGCAGTAGGATATGGTGCTACAGCTTGAGGATAAGTGTAGCCAGCGGGGGCAACATGGGGATGTGCTTTCCCTGGCTGTGGGTAGGCAGGTGGCATTGGTAAGGCAATAGGAACCACGCCTGCTGCAGGTAATGGTGTTTGTACAGGTTTGCTCTTGTGGGTATCAGCAAGTTTCACAATAATTGTTCTCCCCTGCAAAGCAAGAACTGTCGTCAAATTTCTTTATAGAGATATCCTCAAGCCAGCAATAGTCATATTAATCTCATTATATATATATATATATATATATATATATTACTAAGTGCAGAAATTATAATCATTTTGGGAGAACCACTCCTCGCTATATTAACCTCTATATGTAATTTGTAACTTTATTCTGCCATCTTCTTTATATTCTATGTTACAGAATTTAGACCGAACAGTTCATGTTCTAACTTCATCTTTGGCTAATATGCCCATCTTTAAGCAAGATATATCACACAAGTAGTGGCAGTATCTATTTACCCCAAGGATCTTTTGTGGATCATCTATGGCCTTCTTTGCAGCCTCCACTGTCTTGTATGTAACAAAACCAAACCCACTGCATGTGAAAGGAAAATGATAACAATTCTCACATGTATCAGTATTTCGAACATAAATTAACTAATATAACGACAAAGATACATCCACAAAGATGGAGAAGGTATGCACCGTGATTCATTAGTATCTTTGTCATATGCAACTGAACCTTCTTCAATCTCACCATGCCTTCCAAAATAATTTAGAAGCACTTCACTCGAGACATCTGGTGCTAAGCCCCCAATGTAGAGCTTCCTTTGAGCTAGATCAGGCGTGGTACTTGCCCCACTTAACCCCTCACAAGCTAGATTACATACAGCCAACCGGCCCTGAGCTCAAACCATTCAAGAAAATAAAAAATTAAGGATTGAAATAGTAGATAAATAATCATACCCATATGGGCCATATCAAAGGGCAGAATGAAGGCTAAGAGAGTACCAACATCAATGCATCATCTAACTCCTACTTATATATAATGAGCATACCTAAAGTTGCATGTGTGCATGATAGAAAATAAAAAATCCATGTTTGTTAGGCAATACTGACACACACATTTGAAAATAATGATCCATGTCAATTCAAGATTACAAAACAATTGAATTCAGAATACATGCTGCCTGCCTTTACCATGTTCTTTGTCAAAGCGGCAAAGCTTAGTGTAGGTATTCCACCACATGAAGTTATATTTTCCTTAATCCAGAATACATTCTCATCTGTCTCTTTTTTACCTCTTGATATTATGTTCCACAATACAATAATATATACCCTGGATGCCAAGACCATAATGGCAATAAATATCTTTCCAACTACATGAATTAGAAGTAGGGATATGCACCAGATTAAAGCATTCCATCTCATTCTATTTTATGTGCATAAATTCAGTGAATTTGATCCCCTCACATTCACAACGTGCCTAGCAGTAGACTTTTATTGGATTCATGTTAAATAGAATAGTCATCTATTCCTACCCACCAATCGATTTATTATATTAACGTGGTTTCTATTGAAAAATAATGTTTCATTGTCCTTTATGTTTATTGAATAAATAAAATATATAGAGGAGAGAGAGAAAGATTGATGAGTTGCAAATGAAAGTATAAGATTCAGATGGCATGCAAGTCTCATTCTAGCCAAAAAGAAAAGAAAAGATAAAATAAAATGCATGTGTTTGCAAAGAAAAGCCCAGCATGCAAAAGACTAAAAAGAGCTTACTGATTTGTACAAAAACAAAAGGTGATTGCTTACATCAATTAGTTTGCTGGGTGCTCTAAGTGCAGTCTGCGCCGACTCCATGTGTTTGTAAGTAATGAAACCATAGCCACGAGATTTTCCTGTGGCTTTGTCATAGATTACAGCCCCTTCTTCTATTTCTCCGTGAACCCGAAAGGCCTAGACCAAAACAATAGGCTTAATAAATTCAGTTAAATAGGCTGTGTGCTAAGGTCTCCTAAAATTTAAAGAGAATAATTATAATGAAGTGGAAGATATAGAGTTGTGATAAAAATTACACCAGAACTCTATATCATGAGGGACAATCAAAACACAAACAGCAATCAGCAATCACTCACAGCACACAACGTTTCTGAACTGGTATTCCAGGCTAAGCCACGAACAAAAAGCTTTCGATGTACAGGATCTGAACTGGCAATACTTTTAATTTCTTCAGCAATCGAAGGATATTGGGACCCTCTTTATGCGTCAACATGCAAACAAACCCACATTCACAGAGTCAATCACACAGCATACAATTTCAAGCAACAGCTAAATAGCGCCCATTCACTTGACACAAACATCACACTCTCACACACAAGATGAATTACGTAGACAGATAAAATTCTAAGCCAGAAAAGCCTTTAACATTTTAAATACTTTTACTACATATATGTTTAAAACTATTATTTCAGGATGTTGCTCAAAGCTTTAAGGATTCAGCCAATTCATTGGTGAAATTATTAGCTGGTATCAAAGCTCTACAATATAATGAAATTAAAGAATTTCTCTTGATATGTTGACTGAAGTAAACAAAACATTCCTCCGCACCATATATAAATTTCATCTTTAATGAAAGCAAAATCGTACTTGCACTCTGACATATGAATCAGCCAATGCCTCTTTACCTTTTTGAAGCTTTCCAGAACAAATGCTATATTATCAGTGAACTAATGAACTTAAGAATAATATATACTTTAACGCACAGCTACAGTTTTTCGGATATGTAAAGTAGCTACAGTCAATTTTTCCCCTCTTGAGAACTTAGGAGAATATGAAGGATAGGAAAACTACTATTTCCTGTAACATCCACTCTAATGCAAGAGGTAAAAGGGTATAAATGACAACCCATCTCCAGTAAAAGAAGAGGAAAAAACACAGCAAGTTATTCACTATGTAAAAAGCCGTATTTACTTACTAAAAGCATTCACAATAAGAACCAAAGCATAAAGAAGAAAAAGATTTTTTTTTCTTTTTTATGTCAAAAGCCACTGTAGAAACATCCTAGAATCATGTGTAAAACACAAGTGAGGAAAAATTGTCCAGTATGGCTAAGGGAATGCATAAAGCAGATGTCCAAAGCATTTGAACAAAGTAAATAAAAGCCACTGCTTCTGAAAATTTTGCTTACATAGGAAGCAATTTAGTTGTTAATCAATTGACCAAACTGAGATGATTCTATATATAAGTAATTATTCATATTATCACAAGATTCATTATCCACCATTCCTTAAAACAAAAAACAATCTATTAAAACCCCCAGCAACTGGCCAGGCAGCTATGAAATCGGTACTTTTGTCCACAATTTCAAAGTGAGCAGAAAAAAAAAATCAAAATTTTCTCCGCGGCTTTACTTGGGTACTCTTATAATTTCGACGAAGGCATTAGACAACCATTAAATTACAACTAATTTACCATAAACAAAACCTTAAATTGAGTAAACCAGCTATGGAGAAAAATTGAAAGAAATACCATCGTTGAACAGGAAAAAGAAAATCGAATTCAGTAATCTTCATTCACAATTATTCAACTTCAATTGGGTTTTTTGTAAGGAAAGCAAAAAAGAAAAAAACTAGAGTAAAGAGGAAGAGGAACATACAGTCTAGAGAGAAGATCGACGAGCTGGGATTTAGCAAGAGGGTCAAGCAAAGAACGCAGCTCTTCTTGATTTGAGAATTCTCCGTTGTTTCCCATCTCTTCCATCTTCCTCTTCTTCAAATCCTCCATTCTTTTTGCTTTTTCTTCGGCTCTGTTTCTCTCTCTGCGAGCGAAATTGGGTTCCTTAATCCTTTCCTTTGCCTCTACGAGGTTTAGCCGTATAGGTTTAACTGCTTACAACATGTGTCATATTCGGGGATATATTCAAGATGAAACCTAGTAATTTTATTATATTTCAATATCCACCTTACATGTTTTGATTATTTCAATTAAATCCCCCAAATTCTTAATACAGCTATTTTCCATGTAATAAATTATAAAAAAAAAATGCATCTACCTTTGTATCTCCTTTTTTTTTTCACTTAGCTAGCATAGATATATGCAATTTGAATTTTAACGAATTCTTTAAAAATTATGCTAGGTTAGTAGACTGCACGTATGGCGTTAGAGGGTTGACGTGTGTCCCTTAGGGAATAGATATGTAAATTAAATATTTAATTAATTATGAAATGGGTGAGGTGTCAACATTTTAACCCGCTTGTGTAATAAAAATTCCACCGACAATGTACCAAATAATAACTCTTATTTTATTATTATCTTCAAGTTCGGGTTATCAACTTTTTTAGAGATTTACAGACTCCTTTATGGAGCTTCTCGGATTTACAAATCCCTCTATCAACAGGTTTGTAGTGGTTCAATCTAGATACCTTCCACCAAAAATCCAAATTTTTATCAATTTGATCAACCCCATTAACACTCTTTTTTTTTGGATGAAAGGTAGTTGCATATTTGTAATCCCACCAACAGTCAAGAATCAAAAAATTGCATCTCAACTCTCAAGTGTGTTTGTGTACAAGAGACAGGAGGCTTAAATTTATTACTGATTGATGAGAAATTAGTATGTGTTGATCATGATTGGTTATGAAGAAAGGTTGTTTATGTTCATCAAGAAAATCAAAAGGCAATCATAGATAAGATCTTGGACCTTGGTGACCACTGACCAGTTATCGATGCAACCCGGCCCAAAGAGAAAAGCCTTGGCAGCCTGACTACAATAGTTCTGTTTCCTTCAATTTCAATGACAATGAAGCGATGGATTTGGTGGGCTTCACTTCAAGGATGCAAAGTATTTGGAAACTTGGAGACGTGTTATTTCCAAGTACGAACAAAGTTTGTGCTGATGAATACAATCCAACAAGTCAACAACTTATAATGTGAATTCTGGATTTAGGCAACTATCCAGACTTGCTTTCACATATTCTGATATCCATATCAATGTATCATCTTATACCTATAACCTTTTTCTTTTTCGTTACTAGCCCTGCAATTATTTCACTTTGGCATATGAGTCACTTAGAAGTGTGAGGATTGACACTATGAATTTGGAATAAAGATGACCTTCCTTGTATGATGAAATTAGGAATATCAAAGAAGTACTGTAACATGAACTTTGCTCGATTATTATCTATCCAAAATTAATTTAAATGTTATTTAAGAATCCTGAAAACAAAAAAAGTAGCCATCCAAAAGTTTTAGTGTTACATGAAAGTTGACAAAGTTATCAGTGGGATTTGGTATCCATTCTGAAACTTCAACAGGCCTTATTTGTCTCCTTTAGCTGCTGTAACATCATTTTTATCTGTTTTCCTTGTTCTTCTATTGCTTGCTGCAAATTTTGTTGAATCTGCCCAAAAAAATTATTCAACAAACATGAAATATGATGAATGATAAGACAACTATTTAGCAATGAAAGTTATCAAATCTTTAAGTACTTAATTAAAACAGTCAAAAGTCTGAAAACACACCCACCAATTATACTTAAAAGTTTGGAAACTTAATTCCAATGTTCAATTAGTGTCTGTTTAGGGATCATAATCAGGACTTCCTTTTCAATGCCAAGGTCTCATGAAAAACCTTTCAGCCAGCCAATATAGTAGAAACAATTTCCAAGAATTAAAATCAAGATGATACATACATACCTCTAATTGTTCACAAAGATGTCTTTGGACTTCTAGCTGCATTTTTAGTATTTCCTTTACTTGCAAGCCACTGAAAAATATGGGAATTGCAGAGGAGTTAAGAACATAGGAAGAATCAGTGGTAGCTTATATTCGGACCGGAAGAAATTATCAGTTAGAACTTGAAGAAATTACTTGCAAGCCCTAAACCAAGGTTTAGTTAGAGACTCACCTTTTCAAATAGAGCATAGGTAATTCATCATCCACAATTGGTAGGTTATCAGTTTTTTCTGTGAAGAAATTATAATGAAGATAAGGGTGACTTCTTCCAAGTATAGAAGACATGGGAAAACAGATGAGAAAATATCTACTAGTAAATAAAATAAATCATCTTGTCAAAAAATAAAATAAATCAACTTATTTACCTTGTGTGGACTCTGTAATGCCTTTTGCATATCGATATTTCTGCATATTAAGCAAGGGCAAAAAGAAAAATGAATATATGAAATAACTACAAAAATGTTAATTACTACTATATAGTCAAATACTATATGATATGTATGTACCTGCAAATGACTTTTGACATGGAGGAGTGTTAACCCGTTTGCTTTCATTAGCTTCAGTATTGCCCTTGGAGTTGCCTCTGCATTTTCATTGAAAATTAATCAATGAAAGAAACTTCATTTCATTTTTGTGAGTATATAGTAAGAAAACATTCTTAATTTCCCTATAGCTTCATATGTAATCAAGCTTTGCTGATTGCTCATATATAAAATTAAGAAACTTACTCTCAGCACCACCAAGGAGATTGACACAATTAACAAACTTCTCATGAAGATCTGCAGTCCATTTTAGTCTTGTTTTGGTACTTGAAGGCTTTCCTTGAGAGGAAACAGAGCTAACACGACTTCCACAACTCCTGGAAGAGTCCTCTTCTGTTGTAGCAGAAAAAATGCTTACCTGTTTCAATGGAATATCAAACATATCGTTAAAAACCCTTTTTTCTCCTCAAAAATTAAAAACCCAAATTATATGAAGAAAGAAATGCAGATCAAAGTGACTTATATACTTTTGAGTTGCGGCGGGTGGCCTCAGCAAGCAACTTGGTATGATCAAGTGAAAGAAGGCTTCCTTGCTGCGACCAATAACTTTTAGCATTAGAATATTTCTCGTTGAAGTTGAATCTATGGCATTGGTTTTGGTTATTCCTCCGTAGATTAGGATTTACAACCGAGAGCAAGGTGTCTTGTGCTTGATTAATATTGATGGGGATAGCTTGGGGTATTGCTTCATCATCGACTACAGATTCAGCAGCTGGAAAATCGATCAACTTCTTATAACTTTGATCACCAGTTTGAGAGAAAGCAGAAGCAAGTTGCTCAAAAGGGGTGGTGATTGCATTTGCATGTGATATAATAAGACGCCTTTGTTTTTGCTGCCATGATTCCATGCCTCTTCTCTGTTTCTTCTGTAAATTAAGGTTGATGGAAAATATGACCACTATATATTCAGGTGGGACTTTGGGAGTTTGCTATTTTCGAATCTGTAATAAAGGCAGAGGGCTGAGATTTCAAATTTTATTTTTGGTGTAAAAACTAAAAAGTCTCGCGCACTGACAACTAACAAAAGAATGATGGATATATATGTTTGTGAAATTCATTTGTTTTGTTTATAGGCTTTTTTGTTTTGGCTAAAAACCGGCTTTTGGAAATTATGAAGTAATATCCTTATCATCAAAAGTTGTAGGTCCTAATACTAAAATCTGTAAATGCGATGCGGCGGAATGTTTGTGGTTTTTAGTAACATTGTGTTTACACTAATTTGGAATTGAATCACATTGGGGAGAGTTCTATCGGCGTCTATTCTTTCCATTCACTCGAAATGTCCAACACTAACTTGGTCAATGTCATCACATTACACTATTTTTTCAAGTTCATATTGTCAAGAAAACAGTAAAAAAAATTATTGTCAAGAAAACAATAATTAAAAGCTCCATCTAAGTCATATTTTTAGGAAGACAATAAAAGGGGAAAACAAGATAACCCTGAATTTATCATCTTGTTCTTTTTCTTCATTTTTTTTTTAAAATTTTCTTATATAAGGCCTGCATGACTCCTACTGCATATTCATCGTTGGGAACTAGGAACACTGAAATTAGAATTGGTCCATTGAATTTGGACACCCTTTTAGATTCATTGAATGAGGACATGTTATTAGTTGCATTTTGATTAATACTCTATGCGTTTCACAATATTTGTCATCTCATTTTGTTTCTATTTATCAATATGATATACATATATTCTTTTTGATAAATCATCAATATGATAATAAAATAAAATGAACTACTGCTACACAACAATATTCGAACTTGAGCCTTCTCTTCATTCAAAATCTCATCCATCCACCCATAATTCGAATTTGAAACCTCATATAAAAAGTCTTAAGCTTTAACCACCTTTAATAACATATTTGTCATTTTATCTTTATGTTGTTTATATCCTAATTTACACCTGGAGTAAATTAGGAATTGTGGTCCAAATTTGGTTAAATTAAAACTACCCTAATTCAATTAAGATTTGACAAAATCTTTTACTCATGCCCCATAACCCAAACCACCCTATAAAATTATTTGGAAAATTATTGTGGTTGTGTATGCATTAAAACCTTGTCAAGCTTGTGTGACGTTGTTGGAAATTGCAATCACCCCTGGATGATATGTTTTCGAATTTTGGCCACCCCATGTTAGGGTGGTGCTGCTGGAAATTTTGATCACCCCAAGTTAGGGTGATGACGACGAAAATGAAGGGCCACCCAAAGAAGTTGGAGTCATGGCTTTTGCGCAAACTCTACAACGTCATAAGCTCATAGAAGATTTTCGGTCACCCAAGTATTGGGTGATGGCCCCATGAGATGATTGATAACCCAAGGGAAATAAGTGGTATTTGGCCACCCTGGGTCCAATTTCTTCAACAAGCATCAACAACACCCTAGGTGGTGGCGCAGGCACCTTGGTGGAAGAAGTTGGCATTTTGTTCATCACCCATGAGAACGCATCAAGTTTTCACAAATTGAATATCAGAAGTTGACTAAATCAAATCACTAATTCGTGTGATTTTGATTGTGATGAATTTCCTAAAGTCAAGGAGTTAGATGGGTAAGCAGATCAATTATCATCAAAGGGAGGGTTGACCCAAGAGACAAAAATCAATTGACGTAGTTGACATTTCAATATTATGGTTAGTGGGTCATTAAAGCTGAATCCCTTGATTAGTGCAGAAGATGACGACGTCTTGGCTATATAAGAAGAAGCTCCTCCAACGAAAGAAGGGCTCTCCTGACACACCTTCGCCCTGCGCGAAACTTCTCTCATCAGAGATGCAAACTTTTACTTGATACAAACTCTTGTTTGATCAGCCCTATTTTTTACTTTTCATCACCCTTGTTTTTACAAGTTGTGATCAACCTTGTCTTTTACTTTTCATCACCCTTGTTGTTACAAGGTGTTATAACCCTTATTGTTACAAGGTGTAATCTTGCATTGGCAATTTCTAGTGAAAGTCTATTTTCATTGTCTCTGTTCATCAAACTCTCACTTTATTATTCAAGAATTACCCAAAAGGTTTAATGATTTAAACTGTCTTCTGTGACTTTAAACTAGAACTTGCAAGTCGATCTCTCTCGCTTTTTACGAGCTTGATTTCTTAATTTTCAATTTCACAAAAGCTTTTTGTTATTTTTCTATAAAAATAACTGGCACGCCTCGAAACTCTCTCTTTACTCAAAGAAATTTCGCCTCAAAGACCTTTCTGGGCGCACTAGGGAATTTTGGCGCAACACATGCATATATAAAGTAAGAAAGCAATAAAAATTGTTAAATTCAATGAGGAAAAAGATCAAATATATACTATATATTATTTTTAGTGACTATGGAAATTACTTAAAGGCCAAATTGAGGATTAATGTGGTGCCTCCTTTTGACTTTTTTGTTGTCTTTTCGCACTTTTCGCGTGACTAAAAAGACCCTCGATGAATTTCCTCCCTTACTTTTCTTGCTGCCCTTTTTTGTAATTTACTATTTTTATATTTATGATTAAGTGTGTTTTAATTACATATTAATTGTGTGTGGATATTAGGTTTTACCGATTCATCCTCTGCCGGAATTCTAAAGGATTGGTGCTATAAATGTATCTGCAATAATGGTTGATTCATGGGTAAACTATAGACATTCCAATTCTGTTTTCCTTTCGTCTTCATTTCTATTTGGCTAGGTTTCTTCGTCCCCGACATTACTCTGAATTGGTTTCACATGGACTTCATTTTGTTTCCTAAAATTTCCAGGTGGACGTTGATAAGATCCTTCCATTTAATTTAGCAGCGCCTTAGGATGACATAACCTAAAGTAGGGAGCTTCCACTTCTCACCGTAACATTTTGAGGTAAATCTGGATTTATTTGTTGATTATATTATTTGATACTTAAATTTAACATTTCCTTATTCCTCTTTTATTTTACAAAAAGTTTTTTTTATTATTTATCATTCGACTTCTTTTTTATTGAGGTTTCTATTAGTTGCTTATGTTCAGTATATTTCCACATTTCCAAAAGCACAGTTAGCCAATGCTAAGTATAATCATTTTGTGATGCATTGTGTAAATTACATATGCTCCTGCAAATGCTCTCAACTAATTCAATTTTCCTACGACAACTATACATGCTCCTTGACTACAAAAAATTAGGCCTTCCTTATGCAGAAGCCAAATTCTTACACCTACCCGAATCTATTAATTTAAAATTGCAATCAAGATTAAAAATGACCGCAACGTACTATGTCTTTTTTTAATAATCAACATACATTTCAAACAACAATTAATATTAGCTTATTTTGATGAATTATCT
>AWUE01023028.1:0-69055 GCA_001974825.2 Corchorus olitorius
CTAGAGATGGAGTAGAATTTAGGTAATGCACTTTTAGAATGAAAGAGAGGTTATGTGTTTTGCTTTATATTTGCGAATTATTTGTTTCGATGTATAAGTTTCTCCTAACTGATTAACTTATAACCAATGCAATATCCTCTTACTAACCGATTTAAACAACTATAAAAATATATGCCTAATAAGAAGATGACTGCAGCGCTAGTGCAGCCGCCCTGCTTGTACTAGATTAATACCTTTCCATCTCTCTGTTAAAGAACTTAGCAAATTATAGAAAAGGAGCAAAAGTGTAATAATTGAAGAAGGGTAATATTGAGAAAAAAATATATTTAATGCTCTCTAAATTCTCTTAGGACAAATATTGTGAAAATTAAGGGGCTGTTTGATAAACCATTGAAATTTTTTAAATCATTGAAATTTTTTAAATCATTGAAAATGAAAAATTTCAATGTTTTAATTTTTTCAATACGTTTGATAATTAAGGTTAGAAAATCACTTAATTTAAAATTTTCAATGAAAAAATATTGGAAATAAAAAGTATGTCTAAGGTTACTTTTTCTATTCAACAATATTATTTATGGAAAGATTTAAACATTAATGTTATGTTCTTTCCTTCTATCAATAATTCTTTCTTTTTTAATTGTTACCAATGTATTTTTTAAATATTTTTATGCAAAAATATCAACAAAAATATTTTTCTTACATTTCACATTAAGTAACTTATCAAATAGTTTTTTCACCATAAATTCATTATATTCAGTAGTCATAAAGATTCACTGCTTAAATTTTCAGTACTTAATTTAACAAACAAAACCTTAGTTTTTTCTTTAAAGTGACAGATATTTTGAAACGAACAAAGTAGTGGGGATTATCAAATAATAACTCTTAGTATAAATTACTATTTCTTAATTATAGGATAACATAGTTAATAGTTTGATCATTTTGCTAATCAAACATGTGCTAATTGCATTATTAAAGGCTAAATTCCAAGTGTATCTTCTTCTCTTTTTTGGGCTGTTAGAGAAATATTAATGCTCGGCACTATATATGTTTGAATCTTTCAATTCTTTTTTTTTTTTAATCTACGATGATAATTTAATGTATGAATTACTATATATATGCACTCTGATTATTGACATAATTTTTCCTAATGTAAACATCCAAATTTCCATCTTAAGACTTTTTTTTCCTAAATAAGTAAGGCTGTGAGGATCTTTGAATTTAGTTATTAAAACTAAAAGCCTAATTAACACCAACACGCCACATATGATTGTCGACAAGAATCTATATTAATTATAAAGTCGAGTCCTGAGTTTGTGTCACGAGTTGACTCGGATACAAACTCAACTCGGACACAAACTCAGTTTTTAAAAATTTAAAACAAAATAAAAACTACTCATTTTAAATAAAACTACTCATTAGAGGATAAATATAAGTATTTAAAATTTATTTATATCATTTTAAAAAAACTACCCATTTAAAAAATATTGCCAAAAACTACTAATGTAATGAGTGCCCTATGTCTTTTTTTTTTTGGATAAATGAGTGCCCTGTGTCTTGTATCCTTATATTTGAAGTATTTTTTTTGGCACAAAATTTTTTGAACCTTTGAAGTATAAAATTTTTTTACAAAATTTTTCGCCACATATGTATTTTTTTTTTCTTTTGGAGAGTTATATTTGAACTTTGAACTTTGAAGTATTAGTTTCACCAAATTTAAGCAAAGATAAGATATATTAATAGGTTTACAAAAAAACATTTATTTATATAATTAATTTTATTTAACATTTTTTTAATAATTAAGTAATTATAGACGGTGATCATGATAAGTAAAATTTCTAATTTTTTTTTCAGCATGTTGCTAATTACTAATAATAGAAATGTGTCATATATGTAAATAATTATAACATTGGCTTCTAATGATTAAGTTCCAGTTTTTACCCAAAAAAAACATTGACTTATGATCTCTTAATTATTTTCTAATTCTAAAACGTGTTAAAACATATAATAATATAATAATAAGGACATTTTCATGTTGGTTTTGGCTAACAAAATTCAAAGTCAAGATAAATTATTAATGTGTTATATATACCTTCAATATATATAATATATACTATATAATCAATCCAAATAAAAGTTAAAATATTATTAATTGTCTTGTTCATATCTTATTGGGAGATTCCCCAGAAGCAGAAGAAATTGATTGAACATAAAATACTTGTTGAACTGCCTAGCTATATTCAAGCTACACATGTTATTGGGCTAATTGGTTATCCATAGAAACAGAAGAGTAAAGCCATGGGCTAAGACAAAGCCATAAACGAGGAATTATGATGAAATATGATATTATGAATAGATCAATTAGAATCTCTGAAAAGGAGTCATTATCTTTAATTGGACACAGCTGCATTTTTATATATAAAAAAATTAATTTGAATCGTGGGAGTTGCAAGCTATAATAGTAGATTATATCGAAGGGGAGGCCTTGCAACTTTAATAGAAAAGATGGCAATGAATGTCAACATTGTTACGATGATTCTGATACTTGTATAACTATGTAATGGCAAATAATGACGACATTCTGATTGTACCAAACTGAATAATTGAATGATTGACAATTCCATAGTACACATGTATAAAGTCTTCATATGAATGTGCATAATAAGATGACCAATATTAATAGGGGCGGAGCTAGGATTGTCAGTTTGGGGCATGTTAAAATATGTTTTATAAGAAGTAGGCTTAACTAAAAGGAGCTGGAGGTCTAAAAATCAAGAGCCTTTCCAATGATTTTTTTTTTAACTATTTAGTATGAACAAAATAGTTAGTTATAAAATATTATAAGGAAAATTATACCATATATTATCAGTGGAGTTTAACAGATTATACATGCGGGTCTAAGGGTTGACATGTGTTCTTTAGGGAATTGTTTGAATTTTAAAAACAAAATTAATTCACAAAATGGATATGTGTCAACTCCCCAGCCCGTTTGTGGAGTCTAAAATTTACACTGTCAGTGTATCAAATAATTATCCATACAATACACCGGCGGTGGAGTTTAGCAGACTATACAAACGGGTCCTGAAGGGTGACATGTGTCCTCTAGGGACTAGATTGAAATATTTAAAACTTAATTAATTAAAAAAATGGACATATGTCAACTCCACAACCCGCTTGTGGAGTCCAAAATTTACATCGCTGGTATATCAAATAATTACCCTATTATACTTAACTAAACAAAATGTTAAACCTTTGATGCCAAAAAAAAACAAAATGTTAAACCATAATTTAAAGGGTGAATAAAATTTAGTAAGTAAATTACCCAATCCAAAAAGTAAACACTAAAAGTACAATAATATTGCTTCATAAATAAGTGAAAAGATAAAATATCATTAATAAGAAAATAAATTTTACTATCATTTATCCAATGAAATTTATATTATTGTTATAATTTTACCTATTATGATTAAATTTGCTAAACTTCATTATATGAATAATAATTATATGAATAAATACTAAATCCGTTATATGAATAATTTATGTTAAATTTATAATTAGTAATTTACTTTTTACAAATTGAATAAATAAAAATAGTTAATTTGTAATATCTTGACAATTTTTTCTATTAGATTTACTAATAATCTCACCGGTAATTAGGGTTGTAATTTTATTTTCATTTTTATGGATATTTATATTATTAATAATTAATTTATAATTTTAAATTGATGAAATGAAAGAATATAAATTTAGATATTATATAACCAATATTTATTTGAACACATACCCCACTTAATACCTAATTATGTATTTAATATTCTAAATTAATATCTAAAGAGACACATGTCAACTCTTTAACACCGTATATGCAGTTTGCTAAACTTCGCAGGTAGTTGATTAAATAAATATATTAAATAAATTTAAGAATTAAACATTAAAAAATTTAAGACTTGACCCAATTGACCCGAGTCCTTGACCCGAAAAACCCAAAACCCAAATGACCAAGAACCTGAGTGACTTGAGGCCAAAACACGAACGCACCTGACTCGAGACCCGAATCCAGATGAGCCGAAATCCGAATGACTTGAGAAAATGACTTAACTCATTTGACCTAGACCCAGATGACGATAACCCGAAGTCCGTCTAACCCGCCCGATTGACATCTCTAACTTTATAACTCAAAGGAAATAATTATATGTTACTCTTTTTTTTATTTTTAAGAATTTTAAATTCTTGTTATACCAATACACACTTTAAAAATAGAAACAAGCTGATTATTATAATTAAACTTTAAATAAATTTTTAACTTAATTAGTTTTAAAAAATGATGAATAATTAATGATTAGACAACTTATTTTAACTTTTAAACTTAATAACAATACTTTTGTTAGTTTATATTATAATTGAAATGGGTCCAGAATTACCAAAAAGTTTCCAATATTTTAAAATTAAATTATTTATAAAAATATTGAATTTAATTAAATAAAAGTAGAATTTTCAGTATAATAAAACTGTAAAAATTTATTTCTAAAAAAAATAGTAAAAGTTTAAACAATGTAATTTAAGAAATATATTTAAAAAAGGGTTTATATATAATACCACATTAGTGGAGTTTAGCAAACTGCACAAGCGGGTTTTAAAGGGTGACATGTGTCCCCTAGGGACTAGATTGAAATATTTAAAATTTAATTAATTTGAAAAATGGACATGTGTCAACTCTACAACCCGCTTGTAGAGTCCAAAATTTACACCGTCGGTGTATCAAATAATTACCCTTTAAAAAATTCTAATATATCAAGTTTTTTAATTAGAATAGTAAAATGGTAAAATAAAAAAGTTATAAGGATATTAGATTTAATTAAATGAAAATAGAATTTTTAGTTGAGTAAAATGTAAAATGGTAAAATAAAATAGTTATAAGGATATTAAATTTTATTAAATAAAAATAGAGTTTTTAGTAGAGTAAAACTATAAAAATTTAAACAATGACATTTAAGAAATAATGGTATAATGGACGATTCAAAAGTTTTACAAAGACTTGTACTTTTTAATATAGTATAGAATATAGATAGATATAGATATAAATTAGAGGGGCTATATATAAAACTTGAGACCGGCGTGCCTTTTATTGGTAAAAGTATATAGTTGGTCCCTGTATTCAGAGTTTTTGTGCATTTTGGTCCCTCCACCCCCAATTTCAAAATTTTTGTCCCTGTATTGAAGACTAGGAGCAATTAAGTCTCTCACGTTAATTGCCGTCCATTGCACCGTTAAATTCGCTGACGTGGCATAGACGACGTCAACTTTCTGACGGACTGAGATCACGTCTTCTCTTCAGAATAATATTTTTTAAAGAAAAAAAAACGAAATTTGATTTTTTCTTCCTTTCTTTTTTTATCCTTTTTTCTATTTTTTAGGAGGAAAAAATTATATTTCTTTTTTTTTCGTCAAAGGTTTTTTTTTAAAATGATTTTTTCAATAAATAATTTTTTAATAAAAAATCTGACTGGACTATGCCACGTTGCCACATCAATGAATTTGACAGTGCAATGGACGGTAGCTAACGTCAGGAACTTAATTGCTCCGGATCCTTCAGTATAAGGAGTAAATTGCTGAAATTGGGGTGGGGAGGGGCCAAAATGCAAAAAGACTCTGATTACAGGGACCAATTATGTACTTTTACCGCTTTTTATTTGGTGCAAGAGGCGTTGGTGAATGTCTCTTTTCAATTATTCATTTGGTCTTTTGATCAAGTTTATATCAGGCTTGTTAAATTAAATGATATAATCTCATATGGTTAAGTCTCTCCATATATTACCAATTAATTTTAGATTTGAATGTTTAACAAGACATTGTATATATTTTTGTCATATTCATCAAATACTTGATGCATTGTAATCGTCAAATTTCAGCGGCTGAATGCGGAAAATCAAATAATTAACCGCAAGTCCTATGTTTGTTTTCAGATGTAGAAAGCCATTTTAATACTGAGTGTAGACTGATTTTGCCAACAGAAGTTTTAAGTTAACCCCCAGACGCAGGCTTCCAGTTCTGTCCAAAAGCTTCACAGTGGGAGTTAGATACTCCAAACTTGTTTACCTATTTTGTTTGGTCAAATGTCCAATTTGGGTCTAAACCTTTTTGAACTTGCTCAATTTGGGCATAAAGCTTTAAAGTGCACCAAATTGAGCCTAAATGTTATCGAAATCAACCAATTTGGCCCTAAATTAGACGGTGCTCTGGCTATGAAATGTACGCACCGTTACCGTTTCTATTTTTAGACTCAAATTGGTCAACTTTTGAAAGGTTTAGGCTCAAATCGAGCAACTTTTGAAAGGTTTTGCCTCAAATTGGTGATTAAAGATTTCAGGTGGACGTATATTTTCTTTCACTAACACGTGCTAACGGCGCATGAACTTCAATTCCAAATTTCTATAATCAGGCGCAAATTGGTTGATGTTGGAAACGTTCAGGCCCAAGTTGTTATGTTTTAATGGTTTGTACTCAAATTGAGCAAATTAGACAAATGTTTAGGGCTAAATTGGATATTTAGTCATTTTGTTTCCTTTCTAAAACGCCATTTGATTTCAATACAAAATTTATTTGATGGGGGGGTGGGGGGGGGGGGTTCGTTGAAAAAGAAGACGAGAGAAAACTACGGAGAGTTAAAAAAAAAAGGAAACTTCACACAGCCTGAAAAAGTGACCCGAATTTAAAACTCCACTCAAGTAGTGGCGGCCGTGTAAGAACATGTCATTTCAGGTTAAATTTTCGGGCTATGTAGCAAAACTTAAAAAAAAAAAATCAAGTTTCCAAGGATTGGATATTATTTCTCCATCTATCTGTCAAATGTCAAAACACAAAAAAATGATAACGAAATATTGTCTAGATTTTTGACATATAAAGGTATTGAATATTATTGCAAGCAAACTATACCAAAAAGGAAAAAAAAAAAAGAATTGTATGGCCTAAGCCTATGACACTTAAAAACTCTGTTAGTTTCAGAGCTTGATGTGTGCATAAGTAGTTCAACAAAACATTCACATGTCCCAAGCTCTTGATCAGGGGAAGACTCCTGATTGGAACTCATTTCATGAATTTCTATGTCTTAGACTCTTAGTAATTACATTCATTTGTTTCACAATTTTGTTCTTGAATCTGCAGAAGCAAGTGGTGGGATTTTTTGACATGCCATGAAGGCTTTGATTTCTTTTTTTGTAAATAGTGATGAACTTTGGATTTGGAGGGTCTAACTTATCTTGGATGGGAAATGAGCCTGCCCAGAACTTTCTGCAATTGAGACTTCGATGTCATCCAGGCTAAATGATGGGTCATGATCAAGGGATTGGACGTCTAATTTTTGTTTCTTTAGAAGGCTTTCATTTGTTTTCTGTTGCTGATCAATCATCATCTTAAGCTGCTTCCCTTGTTCTTCAATTCTCAACTGCAAATTTCTCTGTATCTGAAATTCCAGAAAGAAAAAACAAGAAAAATGTAAAACAAGTTCAATTTTATGCTTTAAGAACATAATGCAATGAAAATATATTCTTTCCTTGGGCTACTATTAAGTAATGATTTAAGGGTTAACCATGATTATCCAATCATGTATGAATTTTATATTTTTGTATGAACTCCCGAATCTGGTAGCCACATTGGGTTCCTACTAATTTAGAGTTGAAGCATATCGTACCCCAATCGGGTGAAAGCTCTCCCAGAGCCTATTTTCTCCATTCACAAAACTTGAACCTGAGACTTTGCTTAAAGGACATTAAGCTCCTTCTAAGCATTAGTTCCAATCAGATATGATTTAATCATGTTGATTTATTGGTTTCTCACCATATAGATATGGGAGTTTAGCTTACATTATATTCTAATTCTATTCCCTTTGATATAAGTTGGCCCTCGAACAGGGTCATGACTCATGATCAAGGGCCAAATTGTCCTGTTACTACTGCTATTGTTCTGCCCTTTGTAAATTACTAAATGCATACAAAATACAAAATACAGACAAAAACATTGGCAAGATTCATGAAAAATGAGACAAAATCAAAGACCATGGTTTTACCTCTAATTGTTCATGAAGACGCCTCTGGACATCTAACTGAAGTTGCAATGCCTCTGTGAGGTGCAAACCACTGCCAGACAGATTGCAAATTGTGATTAAATTGCAGAGTAAAACATGAACAAACAGTTTTAATGGTAACTTTCGCAATAATTTACTTAAGATAGAGGAAGAAGTTTACGTTTTGACATCAAATTGAGTAACATCACTTGAGCTATTTCTTCTTTCTGATTTTCCTGCAACAAGAAAAAAAAGGACACTAATTAGACGAGATTATTTGTTGATTAATTTCTGCTAATAAGCATATAAACGTAATTCTATGCTTTCCTACAGAAAAAGAAAAAGAAAAAAAAAAGATAAAAATGTTGTCATGTCATGTCAAGTCTACATGTACCCATGGCCAAAATGGAACAGATAATTGAAATCAGAGTAAGCACACTATCAGATTCTAAAAAGTTCATTAGCTTGCAAGAAAACAGATTAAGCGAAGAAAATTTTCTATTCGAGTTGCCAATGCCATTTACTCTATCTGTACTCAAAATAATCCCAAAAAGACAAGAAACCAAAAAGCAAAATCATGGTAACAAAGATTTACCTTCAGCAGAGTCTGGCATGTATTTTGCAATACGATATTTCTACAAGACAGAAATCACAAGGAAACAAGTTCAGATATATCATTAACATTTTGTCTGAAAAATGATTTATGAACCAACTTATCTTAAAATTGCATTAATTAGTACCTGCAAATGGCTTTTCACATGGAAGATAGTCAATCCTTCTGTATCCATCAGTTTCAGAATTGCCTTGGGAGTTGCCTCTGTAGAATCATTAAATTAGAAAACCAGAAAACCTTAACTAAAATTAATCCAGGATTAATAATTTTGAGTTTTTACTTACTCTCAGCACCTCCAAGACGTTTAACACACTCCACAAACTTGTCATGAAGATCCTGAGTCCACCTGATTCGAGTTTTACTGGCGAGAACAGCTCCAGATGGAACAGGATTACCAGAAGAAACAGAAAAATTCCCAGAAGAGTAATTTGAAGTCTGCTTCTCTTGCTGGAAGATATTTAGTTGTGCCAGTGGAGAACTATATGAATTGCAATAACCCTGCCAAAAAAAAAAAGCAACAATCAAGAACATTTCTTCCAGGAAATGGAATAAAAGGGCAAAAAGAAAAAGAAAAGCATACCCTTTGGTCCTGATTTCGGAAAGGGACCGAAAACTGATTCTTAATCAAGTTACTTTGATGATCATGAGAGGAAACCTGATGACTTCCTTGTAAATTGTTGCATGGAATATTTTTATAGGCCTTTTCAGGGGAAGACTTGTGGAATTGATTGCAACAAATTTGAGATTTCACCAGTGACTGCAATGTATTTCTGAGTTCATAGTTGGGTTCAATATCTTGAGCCACAGATTCCATGGAAAAGTTATCATCCCCTGAACCATGAAATGAAGAAGAAGAAGAAGTACCAGCTTGATGAGATCCATACTGGGAAAACCCCATGCATCTTTCTGTTGCATAAAAGGCAGATGCTGGAGATTGGAAACCACCAATAATTGTATTTGATGATTTATTAGCGGAATTTTGCTGCTGTAATCCTCCTTCCATGGGACTCCTCATTCCCATATTGTTCCAATTAGGCTGTTGAAAACCAATATGATTTACATATTCAAAATTGCTGAATCCAAGACTCTGGTCTAAATGCTCTTGGCAACCAATCTTTTGAGTGTTCATTTACAAATGAAAAATAATCAAACAATTTCTAACTAGAAGAACAGAAAGTACTGTATCTTAATCTTTTTTTTTTTCACTCTAACTATGAATCACAAATAAGAATAAAAGCCACGCAAAAAACGCGCAAAGATCAAAAGAAAAGGAGATGCAGATAAGATGGAGAACCATGGCAGTGCTGAATTTAATTAGATGTATAGTAGTAGTAGGAAAAATTCTGATTTATATTCCTCAAAGACTTGAGGTTTAAGATATGAATATAAATAAATGAAAAAGGTTAGTATAGTATATGCAAAAGTCTTTAATTATTCCTAAAATGGATTGAAATGAACATTGATCTATTGACACGACCAAAGCCCACCTCCATTTAAAAAAAAAAACCCCCATTTTCCAGATAATTAAATATAAATTATTATTTTTTTAAATAATTGTCTTATTTGAGAAAAACTATTTTGACATTGTAAGAATATGTTTCAAACTTTCAATCATCAAAAGAACAAATAGAGACAAAAAACCAAGAAACAAGGGTCATAAAAAAAAATCAAAGGAAACATCAAAGAATTATGGGGGAGTTTCAACTTATAAAGCATCTATGGCCTAATAATTCAAAAAAATATAAGATACTTGGCATAAATTCAACATTATAGCAGACTTGTAACTTATTCCTGCAATGGATACATGATATGATATCCCTTTATTAGCCACCCAAAAAGATTTTTACAAACTAAAATAGTATAATTATTATTTCTATAATTCTTTTGTCTTTCAAAAGCATTATTCTTCTTCCTTTCCCACGACAATATTGCATCTTGCAAAGTGGGGTATCTCAATTTTACCATAAAAAGTTCATGGAGTACTATTATATATACTAATAATAAATAATATATCTAGAACCACAACAATATTCCAAACTAGCATGTGCATAATATATATATATATATATATATATATATAAGATAAACTGATTTTTACAAAAAGCAAATTTTGGATGATAAAAAAGGTGATTAAGGCATAAGCATATATTATTAATTAATATTAATTTTATTCAAAGTTAAAAAGGGAGGAATCTAGCCAATTAAAATGCAAAGATTAACCTAGACCTTATATAGTGTTGTACTACTAGATATACTTATCTTAACTATGTTAGGACCCTGTTCTATTTAATTACATCTACATGTGCTGCTAATTGCTATCATGTCTCCATATAGAATCATTCTCAACATTTCATGTTCCAGATTCACCAAAGGAATTCATGTCCAAGATTTTTTTTTTCTTTTTTAGAATGAGCATCTACCTAACTCGTTGAAACCTAACTAGATCGTTGTAATATTTAGATATGCAGGAGTCGCATGACCTTTTTTTTTTTTTTAATACATAGGAGATAGGAAAATTGGCTTATTTATAAGACGGGGAGTACTCTCACACCCGAGACTTGTGGTGATCAATTCCACCAAAACCATTCTCAATTAAAGGGGGAATTCAGCGCATGACCTATTTGATAGGATGCTCTAAGGATTAAACCCTAGTAGCCTATAAAAAATAGTAAAACATTTAGATATTAAGTTTAATTCATTATATTATATGGTAAATAAAATAACAATTCTATACTTGTAACCATTTTAAAATTATCCTTACTTAAGGTCATTTCAATTGAATTAAACTATAATATAGTAGTAATAATAATCTTAAAGATTAAAAAGACGGTCATACCTGATGTTGAAATTTGGTTAAAAGAGATATATATTTAGCATTTGAATTTTAGATCAGTACTAGATCAATTTATGTATAAAAATACAATAAATAAACAGACAACTAATCCCATTAAGCATCAAGTAATTTTAACAAATATAATAATATTAAAGGTATAGACTATCTGAGAAAAAACAAAAAATGAAAACAAGAAAAGGGTAAGGTGGCATTTTCAGTATAGAATGCATCCAAGGCAGCAAAGCACCACAAACGATGATAAAAACATTATTTCTGCATGGAAAGCACCGGACAACTCATCTTGGCTATATTCCGGATTAGGATTAGAATTATTAATAATAATACTTAATAAATACTAATAACAATCATTAGCAATATATTAATCAATTTATTACTCGCTTATTTATATAGAAATTTTTTTAAGTTATCTAATTTGTACTTTCCTCCATGTCATTTTCAAAATCAAATGTGTTTACACTTGAAGATCCGACGGCAAAAAAGCCTTCCTCGGTTATTTTTACTTCCTTGAAGATGACAAAAGAATAATTGTATGTACACACTAGACATAGCAATCTTGCCAAAAATTGTGCAAACTTTGGCATCTTCATCGCGCCAAAATTTTTTTTGCGAGTTTTTGGGAATAAATCTAATAAAAGTGCTGAGGCGTACCCATTAATTTGCTAAAATTAACAAAGATTGTAGAAACGTAAAGTTGTTGCTAGATGCAACAGATTATTGATCAGATAAATGAATTTGTGGTAGCTGGATCAAAGTCACACCAAAGCATTTAAATTATCGATCCCAGATCTGTTTCTCAAAATAGTTGTGTTCAAAAGTCGTTTTTGATGAAAAAGAGAGAAAAATAAAAAGTAGATTGTTATTTATGAACTTATAACGGATTACAAGTGTTTTTGAGTTCCGAGACAACATTGAAACAAGGAAAATATAAGGAGACGAGATGAACTCGTGATGAACAAAGAGGAAATCACAGGGATTTTGCAGAGAGTTTGAGAGAAAAAGCAGAGGGTTTGATTTTTGCAGCAGGGCAAGTTTGTAGCATGTTGAAGCGTGTTGTGTGTTGAAGCAGGGAGTGGCTCCCTTTATAAAGGCCACAGAATGAGCTTCATTCCTTCGACCCAAAGCAAATTACTTAGTCACCAAGTCGTCTTGATTTCGATCCGACGCAAACAACTGATCTTCTGCACCACTTGTTGATTCACCAGGAAACTTCCAGGAAGCTACTAAACTGGTTCTGAAGCCTTAGGACGCCACTTACTATGAAAATATGTTCAATAACCTTGATTTATGACCCCTAGCTGAAATTCCAAAGTTCACATGCATCGGTGCAGGTTCGTTTCTTCGAATAGGTGCAATGGTGACCGATTTAGTGACGAAATGACCTGGATCACTTGTAAACCTTGAACTTGCTTCACTAAGCCACATATCATTGGAATAGGCTCCTTGTCATGAATATGATGTAATTTTCGAAATTCTCCCTCTCCATGCCCATCTTTGTGTGTCTATATATGCTGCGTCTGCACGACGCAAGGTGACGGTTTTGGCGATGAAATAGTTCAAACACTTTTGAACTTGAACTTGAACTTGAACCATTAAGCTATGAAATATACTCTAACTTGATCATCTTTAGCCTATGGTTCGAAGATAACAAAAATCAACTAAGGAACTGGCTTCCTCCGGTGCAGGAAGCCATTTGTCCTTGACTAAAAGACTTGCAAAAGTTGTCAAAAATGGTCAAATGGATTATGGCACGAAAATAACTAGCCATGGACCACCATTAATGTTACAAACACGGCTCCATGCGCCTAGTGCCATATTTTGCTTAAAATTCACTTTTTCTGGGCTCGTGTCATTAATTGAAAAGTCAGTAAAAGTTATGAACTGAGTCAGATTGAGCCACAATTTCACTATCCTTAGGACCTAAGAATCATTAGCCAAGCTAAAATTTTAAATCAAAATGCACCCTTATGGCGAAATTGGTTTGCTTCTTCAAATTGTCCTTAAGTGAACAATATGTAAAAGTTACGTTGTTGCCGCACCTGAGGTGGCGCAGAGTTTGGGCGGCTAAACCTTAGTATTAAGGTGAAAATATTATAGACATGTCGTGCCTCATAAACTTACTACATGTCTTCAAATTAACTTCTTGAAATAGTGCTACGCAATCAAATATCTATCTTCCTGCGCCTAAGGTAGCACAAGATGTTCCAAATTCTTTCTGCACCGGGACAAGACCAAAATTTGCGGGGTTGACTTGAATTACCTAGGTGAACATGCTATAAATATGCCATAAGTCTCAAGTTCAATTCACATCTTTAATCTTTGTGCACCAGTTTTAGGTGAATGTTGTACTTGAAAACTGTTATTTGCGCGCCTGAAGTGGCGCAAGATGTTTTGAATTCTTTCGGCGCCATCATTATTTCTCTTCAATGAGAGTAATTATTATTAAACTTCATGACTTATTAATTTCAGCCCTAATTAGGAAAATAAAGCCTTTCCCTAGTCAACATTGAACTAATTAAGTTGGCACAAGATCCTATTCCAGTTAGAATTTGAGAACTAATCCTGACCATTCATCTTAATTTCACAAGTTCATTTACAATTTTATCCAAAATGTAAATTAGGGTATAAACAGTAACAAAAGTTTTGCTTCTTCTTCCCTTTTTTTTTCCTTTTCCCTTTGTTTTTATTATTTAGTTTTGAACTCCATATGAATGACTAAAATTTTATCATTATGAAACAGTTTGAGGTAAAGCTAGCTAGCTAGCTTAATTATTTTCTTTTTTATTTTTTTTGGGCCAAATTCAAGTTTGAGAGTAGTAAATTAGATTTTGGGATGAAAATGAATTAAATTCATAATAAGAGAAAAATGATCAGATCATGTGTATAACCCATATATAAAAAGTGCATTTTAATGGATTGACAATATTAGGTGTCACTCCATCTCAACCACTATATGATATATTTTAATTAAGTTGTTTTCTTTTTCTTTGCTTTTTTGGCTAAATGTTATAAAGGTAACCTTACGAAAATACTCGATTTAGGACATATTCTTTCAAATTAATCGAATCAAGATCAACGTTGCGATTTCAACTCAAATAAAGGCATGGTGAAAAACATAACCCGTTCACTAATGTCATGTCTTAATTTCTCAGTGATTAACAATATAATCTCAGACCCTTATTTTAGTCGAAATTGAAACACTGGTCTTGATACCAAATTGGAATTGCGTCTTAAATTAGGCATTTTCGTACTAGTTAAACCCTTATTCGAATATTTAATCTTATTTTATAATTTATATCAAATTCGTGATGTTTTTGTCCTTTATTTTAATCCTTAACTTATTTAATTACATTTTCTATATGAAATGTGAAAAGGCCATAGTAAAGGGAGGGAAAAAAAGGAACGAACATTTTTTCATATTGACAATTACAATTCAAATTTCTTTTGGAGTGTATATATACATTAGTTGATGGAGACAAGGATTTATACAAATTAAGGGGAACATAAGGAATGGCAAGTTGAGAGTTAAGAACCATGTTCCATGTCTTAATAAAATTGGAAATTCAAAGGTATATTTGATAGAAAGCTTCAACACTTTTTTGAGGATCTTTATGTTTGTAGGTACCCCATATATATGCCCGGATAAAATATTGTTCTCTTCTCTCTTCAATTAGATGGCCTCCGTCCAACCCTTCCACGTATAAACAAATAATTATAACAAAACTTTATTTTGTACTATCATTCTATTTTTCATTTTTTAAAAAATATAACTTGTACTATCATTTTGACCTTTTTTTTAAAAAAAAAAAAAATAATACATACACTTAAAAAGAATTCATTGATTGGTAGTTTGGTTTAATTTATATATATAGACGAACAAATTAATTTGGAAAACCCTATGTATTTTTATCCCAGTTGACAATACAGTTAGGTATGTCATATGTGGGCAATCGATCACACAACCAGTTCATATAATTTTTGTTTCTAATAGTACCTCCAATATATATTTTTTTAATAAACCATATAGACCTATATTTTTCTCTTTCCACTAAATAAAAGCGTGATCAAGATTCAATCTTCTGACGATTATATTCAAATTCTCTTGCGTGCTTTAGCAAACCTCCTTTGTCCTAGACGTGTTGAGGAATGGGTGAGAAATTAACACCATATATATGTATTTGGCTCTTTGTAAATGAACCGGTAATCGGCTATAGAGAAGAATATGAGAAGTACTATACATTGTTGATTTGGTTTTGTTATTTATTGTACCAAATTGGCCGCATGCATATGTGCCGGATTGAGCATGCACACCTTGGCCAGTTGTATGTAATATTGCATGCTATGCTGCAAATTGACATTGTTCTTTCATGTTCTCAAAGAGCCATTTGTAGTTTTGGCCATGCATTATCTTGTTATCCCTAAACTCTACTTTTATCAGCTTTTTTGAAAGTCGTTTTGTGGTTTCTGATTCTTTCTAGATTTAATTTCATTCTTGTTCGACAAGAACGAGTAATATGAAACAATTTAAGTATATATATTTATATATAGTCTCCTTTCCAAACTAATGTGTTCTGTTATTTTTTATTTTTCAATATGCCTGAAATATATATTTCTTTTCGTAATTTTCGAAGTCTGTCCAGCGATATATTCTATAGAAAAAGAAAAACATCTAGAAAAAAGCCAGGCAGTATATATATATATCAATGTTAAATTCTTTTGTTCTATTATATTGGAAAGTTTGCTTTATACTTTCATGAGTGAGTCCTAAAGATGAGACGACTCGAAATCGTGGTTCAAACATTTTTATATATTTATTTAGTTGAAGAATTGCATATTTAAAATTCCCATATATGTATTATAGCTAGTTGTGCTAATAAAAAACTAGAAATTGCATGTATTATTCTTTTGTGGTGGGTTTAGCTATATATTGAATGGCAGTGATTGATTTATAACTCACGTGATTATTAGAAAAGGGAGAAACCTTTAATCTCTCATCTCAAATATGATATTTTTAAATAAATTATCTTCAGTGTAAATTTTAGATTCCATAAAAGAATAAGTTAAGTACTCGTATACACAATTTTTTTCTTTATTTTGTATGTGTATTGTATAATTTTTTATGTAATATATGTATGTATTATATGTATAAGTATATATACATGTCACGATCCAACCCTCTCAGACATTTTTCACTATCGTGGGATTTACGGACCTTGACTCTGATCAGACAATTGAGAGCCATTGAGAAGGGCAACAGATGAGTTCTTTATAACCACAATAAAACGCTTGGATCATTTTCATTTCTCGAAGAGATTATGAGCCAACAAATCCCTTCCCCAACAATAAACTATCTATCTACCAAATAAACAAACTCACATCCCGTGAGAGTTGAACCCAAGACCTCATGACCTGTGTAGGCTGAAACTAAGAGTCCAGTACCCAGTACTCTACCACCAAACCAAATGCTTGATGGCGTGAACTACATTATTTAATATATAGGTGAGTGGGTTTTGACCCATAGTCCAACTATGTGATTAGGGGTCGTGGATCCCAAAACGATGTGCAAACTGCAAAGTCTAGGCGGGTTTGATCATGATATATAGTAACTAATTAGTATATATACAGTATAAATTTTGATTAATGATTTAATGTCATATAATAATTTGTTTAATTTAAAGGGCTTGGCCTAGCAAGATGGAAAAAGACGAGAAGGATTGGAAGCTCTTAAAATCATTCAATCACACAAAGCGCAAAACGATGAAAAATATATTCCGAAGAGAAGAGTACATATAAAATTTATATTGATTAATTATTATTATTATAGGTAATAACTAATAACAGATCACACAAATAGAGAGATTAATTAAATAAAAGGAGAAATTGGGAATGGAGAAGACAATTGAAAACTACTATACTATATTATAGCAAACAATATATTGTAATGTATCTCAAATGGGATATAAATAATAAAAAAAAGGGGGCATTGTTTTCTTTTCCCTTTTAGGAAAATTGCCCCTTAAAGCTTTAGAGGGACGTTATTCCATTTTTGTCCAGTGCCCTATGCCCCCTTAATAGGTTGACTACCCACTTCTTTCTTTTATTTGTTCAATGCTCTTTTTTTCCCCAATTTTCCTTTTATTGGGCTTTGGCTTCGCTCCCGACTGATCCCCCCTTCACGAATTTTAGCATAAAGGTTCTTTGTCCACATTCCCAATTTCCAATCATTCATTTTAAACTGAGGCAATTTTAGTAATTATAGAATAGAAATTTGATTTGTATTGATAAATAACAATTACGTACTATATTAAGATCATACCGATTAAATTGGAAGTTTCCCTTGTGCCAAAAAAAAAATTGGAAGTTTCCCTATTAGGACTTGGGAGTTAGGAGTAATGGCCAAGTTGCTACTTGTAGAGCAAATCCCTTTTAATTTTAAAGGCAACTTGACAAAATATATACAAATGTTAAAGAAAAAGAGAAGGTTACATGAGGATTAAACAAAAGAAATTAAAGGCTGAAGAAAGGAAAGTCATAGATTTTAAAAAGAAGATGGATATATCTTGTGTTTATAACCATCTGATTTAGAAAGTCCATTAGTATTTTTTTTTTTTCAATTTGTGAGTTGTGACACTTCGAAATACATGTCATTTTGTCATACTCATGCTTCCTTTGGTAAAAGACAACTTCTCCGATGGGGTAAAAGCAGCTTAAAGGCACTACATGCTCTCCTCATCAGTGAACAAAAGCAAGTGCTTTTGTGATTTTATGTCATGAGATAAACGGCCGAAAAGTTATTTTGCACCTAAGCAAACAGCTTCCTATTGTCTGACCATCGAAAGATCAAAATTCCAATCGGTCGGTCCGCTCGCCTAACTAACGGAGGCTGCATTTAGTAAAGTGGTGCAATTGACTCCGTTTGAATTGAAATTGTGAGATTAAACACTGTACAGATCAAATTAAGTACGGTACAAATGAGCGATGAAAAGGGAAGTGTTAAGTGAGAACAACGGTGGGGTGAGATTAAAATGTAAAATGACCTTTAAGGGTATTATTATTTAAAGGTATCGTATCATTTTATTTATTTTATTTATATAATATTAATTAAATTAGTATGTGGATATATAATTATTATTAATAATATTAAACTTATAATCAATTATAATATTATTTATTTATTTATGATTACATGAAATTTATTATTATTTAATCAATAAATGAAATTAATTTAAACTATTACTAAAAAAAATAAAACACAAGTGAAAAAAAGAAAATGAATAAATAAAATAAAAATTCATTAATAATATAAATATATTAAATATAAATAAATAAAATAAAAGTAGAAAAAGTTAAAAGACAGAGAGAGAGAGAAAAAAAGAGAGAAAAACCAAAAAAAAAAGGGGGTTAGAAGCAGAAAAGTTTTCCGCTGAAGTTGGCTGGAGCATTTTGCTCCAACCCAAAAGCCCCATTCCACTGCCCATTTTAAGTGGCTACGTGGGCCAACTGGGTTGACCCCAAAATACACCTAAGGCTCCAGGGGACCACCGTTTTGAGCCCAAACGGTGATCCACTGGTTCCACTAAACACAGCCGAAAGCATTAGCCTCCTTTTACTAGCACGTTCAGTGCCAAAAAAAAACACCTCCTACTATGGTGAATCGCAAACGTCCTTGCTAGTTAACCTTCGTGGACAGTCAAGGGAGGGTATTGTTATGGTTAAAAATGTTGTTATTAATCTCACAGTGACATTTACCTAAATCACCTTTTATCTCATCTAAATCATTATGTTGCGCCAAAATATTTGGAGCTCTGGGAAAAGGGGTGTGCCAATCAATTTGCTGAAATTGACAAAGTCAAAGCTGAATGTAAATAAATTGCTGTGGAGCGGAGCTTAGACGATTAATTGTGGAGTCCTGTTTGTAAGTCACATCGGAGTGTTTAAATCATGCAACCCAGATTTGATGGATTTCAAACAAAAGGTTCTTAAAAGATGATGAAAAGTAAAGGAAATTGTATTATGTTGAAGAACAATTACAGTCGACTGAAAACTGCAATTAAAAGTGATTACAAGAAAGGATTCAATCGAAATATTTAGAAAATGAGCAATAACAAAGAAAAGAGTCTAAGTCTTAAGAGAAAAATTGGTAAACAAGTGTTTGTTGAAGCATATTTGCACTGGGCAAATTTGTCGGGTGTGTGTAGAGAGCCGAAAAGTAGCAATGCCTCCTCTTTTTATAGCCAAGGTGCCAATTCAAATCCACAATCCAAGGGATTGTGTCTTTAAACGCCATAGCCACCAATTACGTTGTCAATCTTTGCTACCTGATATTGTTGTCTCCCTATGTCAACTCTCTGATGGCAATTGATTCTGATTACTATTCCAGCTCCCTAACTTTTGGTAATTAGCATCAATCAAAATCCCACAAATGGGTGGCTAATTGGTCAATCTTCTTCTAACTTTTCACATTTTAAACATATGACCTTTTCCAATTGGTGATAACATGACTTTTCCTTTGTCAAAATCTACTAAGTGTAGCCCTGACCAAAATGCCATTTTGATGTACATTGGGGCACCAAGCGTTAGGGCATCGTTCTCCATCGCAACATACATCTTGTCAGGGCGCCATTGTGCCTTGGGACAACACCTACTTTGAGGTGCATTTTCACGCGCCACCTCTCCTAGCATGGCCATGGAGCCATTCATCAAAGCTAGGGCGCCGAACATTGTTCAATTTCCAGGGTGCCACTCTTCATCAAGCATTGGGGCACCAGGCATTGGTTCTAGGGCTAGGGCACTACCTTCGTTGCGTCGTCTCCATGGATCCTCAGAAAGTTGAACACTTTGCTACTTTGATGATAAATTTAGATGTATTCCTCCTTGCTAAGCTGATACTTAGCCAAATTTTGATAAAAATAACATGATCATTGGCCACATTGATAAAATTTTACCCAATATCCTTAATTGAAAACCCTATAAAAGTTGAGATCAGCGTGCAGAGCGCCGTTGCTGTAGCTATGGAGCAAGTTCAGGGATGGATCCAGGAATGATATGTAGTGGGGGCACACAACACACTATACTATAGTACTAACTTTATATAAAAAATAAATATAATTTATCTTTAAAAAAATTATATAATTTAATGATATACATAGAAAATTTTACATCAAATCAAAATATAACAAAATTCTATTCGAATTTTCATAATTTTTTTATTTAATTGAGTCAATTTATTTTTATTATGAATATACCAACACATACAAAAGAAAAATAAACAAGTGATTGATTAAGATGGTAAGTGTTCTAACCCCGACAAGAATGAAAACATAAGTTAGATATTCAAAAGCGCATTTGTTGAGAGGGTCTTTCACGCTCTCGGTCCAAAAGTGATTAGTCTCAATTCATGATTGGAGATCCCTCGAGTTAAACAAATAATAAAGGGTATAGAAGGCATATAAGAGTGTGGAAAGGAGTGTGGAGTTAGTTATGACTTGTGAAAGATAAAAATGGAAATTTGGAAATATAAAAGAATAAAAGAATAAAAGAGATAGGTGACCAGAGTGGGATTAGTCATAGAAAATAACTATTGTGTTTGGACTTTGGAGTTGATGTATAAATTATTTAGCTTTTTACTATAATTTTTGGATTTTATCATATTTAGTGGGGGCACAACTACAAAAATAAAACACCTCAAATTTATTTTTTAATACATCTCAAAGGAACTGAAGGATTTCAGTGGGGGCACGTACGCCCAGTGCCCCTATACTGGATCCGTCCCTGAGCAAGGCGCCGTTACCAGCTTCTTATTACTTTGGGCCATTTGATGATTATAATTAAATGTCAGATACGGGCCTCTAAGCAATTTACAGGGTGGTTTGGGCTTTGAGTTTAACAAATAAGGCTTTTCCTGATCCAAATTGGATCAGGTGATCTAAATCCAATTATAATTAGGATATCCAAGATTAAATCCTAACCCTTCATTTAATCATATTGATCACAGTTACCTAGTTAGCCTAAATTGTAAATTTAGATATAAACACATTCAATTAACTATACTGTCATCAGGCATTTGGCCTGGTGGTAGAGTACTGGACTCTTAGTTCCAGTCTACCTAGACCAAGAGGTCTTAGGTTCAACTCTCACGGAATGTGAGTTTGTTTGTAATTTGTTTGTTTATTTGGTAGGTATGTAGTTGATTTATGGTATAGTTTCTAGTTTGGGTTGAATTCTCATTTAAATGTTTGGGTATAGAGATTTATTTGAATTGTAATGAGATTTCACTGGGTTTCTTTGTTGGGGAAGGGGTTTGTTGGCTCATAGATTAGCATTTCGGTATTGTAGCTAATCATGTAGCGGTGTACGGGTCTTCCTGTGCGTTTGTAATCCCAATCTCTTTAAGAAATGAAAATGATTCTTATCTCAAAAAAAAAAAAATTAACTATACTGATGGACTAGAATTTTGAAGTCCAAATATAAAGTCCACAAGATTTAGAAGTTTGTTATGACTACACATAGAATCCCAATACCATTTAGAGAATCCACATAGACATAGAGGTAGTGGACGTAGCAAGCATATATGTGCTAGTATTATTCATCACTACATTCATTGACCAGCCAAAACTAGGCCTAGACTAAGTTTTCTTTAAACTCGGAAGTTGGCGCCTGGCGGGTTATCGGACCCATGAGTAGATAGTGTTAACCAAACAAATCATCATTATAGAAGAATGTATAAAACCGCTAATACTCCTATTATATAACACTGAGAGGGAAAATATATATCATTGTATTATGTATATTACTGTATTACATTAATATTCCTTTTGTTTTTTAAAGAGAAAATAGATTGGTTAATCATCTAAACATAAAATTTTTGGTTAAATGATAAAGACATGGAGTATATAATAATTAACAAAAATATGATTAGCTAGTAGCCTAGTAGCATTAATTAACTAAATATATAAATTATTTTATTAACTAGTCTCATTAGGATCATAAATAAATCATACTTAGGAAATCAAGCATTTTGTTTGTAAACTACTAATTGATAATGATGCCTGGATTATTATTCTTGATGGTATTTGATCCGTGGCATTTCCATGCTTCATGGAAGACCAATTCCTCTAAGCAACTTTTTATAGTGTTATTTTCTTGCAGATTATGCAAGAGATATTGATTCATATAAAAAATTCCAAGCATGTGCCAATTGTAATTAAAAGAATGAGAGAAGTACAAGTGATAGGACTATTTGGATGCCAATTGGTAGGCAATTTGGACCACCTTACCTATACAACTTTAGCGAAGAATGTTGGCATGAGAATGAGATTTAGTTTATGGACTATATGTAAGTTTCATAAAGTTCATAGGCCACATCAGAAAGGGAGAAATATTGAGCCAAACCAACCATATCTTGTCTTCTATTATTTGGGAGAAAAGAATATGGAAGAATGGTCTTGGAATTCGATTTTGTCGTCTTAGAATTATATTATAGGTTTTTCTTTCTTTTTCTTTTTAATTATTTAGAAAAAAAATTGTGTTATTGTTTAATTTTTTATATATATAATATACCCTAAACTCACACGAGTCGATTCTAAATTAATTAGAGTACACTATAACTATGAGGGATTGTATTTGGGTGTTACTAAATATCGCCCTGTTTTACTAGCTACCGTCCCTCGAAAAACATATTTACCCTTACTTCATTTTCTCTCAACTCTTTTTTTCCCAAACAAATTCTCTCAACTCTTTTCTTTCCCAAACAAATTCTCTCAACCTTAATCAATCAAAACAACATCAAAAATCAACCCAACAACATCTAAAATCATGGAGGGGCGACGTCGTGGGATGGGCAAAAGCTTTCTCCAAATTTCGGTATGTCTTTTTTTGAAAAAACACAAAAATCACGGCGGGTCGCGACTGGATCGCGACCCACCATCGGCTCGGGTCACGACCGACTGCGTGTCGCGACCGACCAGACCGTCAGTGATCGCGACCCAGACCGATGGTGGGTCGCGACCCTAATCACGACCGACCGGACCGTCGGTGGGTTGCGATCTGGTCACGACCCGCCCCTTTTTTTTTAAAAAAAAATTATATGATTAATTAATTTAATTATTTATTAGTTATTATTATTTTTAGATTATCTAATTAATTGTTTAAATTATTGAATTATTTAATGATTATTTAGGTTTTATTATTATTATTATTATTTAATTATGTAAGTAATGTTATTATTATTATTAATTAAATTATTACGAAATAGTTATTAATTATCTAAGTTTAGGGTATAAGAATTAGGATTATTAAGTATTAATATGTTTTATTAATTATTAATTATGATTTTATTAAAATATGAAAAGTTATTAATAGATTTAATTATTATTAAATTAATTAGTTAATTCATTAATTATTAATTAATCAATAATAAAGTCGTTATTAATGATTTAATCGGTAGGATTAATTATGGAATTTAATTATTAGTTACTTGAATAGAAAAACTGAGAAAATTATAAAGAATAAGTAAACATAATAATAGATAATTTAATTTATTCCTATTGTTATTATTAATTGTAATTATTAACAATTGTAGAGAGGAAGAGCCGAGAAATCGATCCCGGGTGCTGTTAGACAATTGAGTCTAGGGGATGAGTCTGGCTCGCGGCACACTAGGAGTCGCCATGTAAACGCCTTCGTCCGCAGGGAGAGAGAGGTTGAGAGGCAGCATAGATATCCTACTCAGGTTGAGGACGAGGACGCTGACGCTGAGAGAGTGGAAGAGGTAGTTGGTCAGCCTATGCCATCTTCTTTTGAGCGTCCTAATCCGGCATATTCAGAGGATTCCACTTGGTATGATGCGGCTCCTGCGACCCCTATTCTGAGGGGTAGAGATGGTCGTTTTGTTACAACTGGCCGATCGTCATCAGGTAAAAAGTTTACATTAATTTGTAACATTTGAAAATGAATTATTAATTTTATTATTATTTGTTTAAGGGTAATTAGTTTATTTATTTATGTTATAACTAATTCTGGTTATAATAACTTTTTACAACTTAATTGAATTATACTTTCAGGGAGTAGCAAACGCTCCAAAACTGATGATGATCAGAGCTAGGTAGTTACGTGATCAGTGGCGGGTGGCCCTGTAGATGGTAGCGTGATTCCCAGTTTTCTTGGGCACGTAGCCTCTCGTATGTGGAGGGGCGAGCTGAGAGGGATACTGAAGTGTCAGAATAGATTAGCAGTTTTTGAGAAGTTGACAAAATGGTACCAGACCATGTCATCGGGAGCACGGGACATGATTGATGGCACCGGGTTGTCACACCTCCATACGACCATGTTCAGTCACGTGGATACACCACTGATATGTGCGTTCGTCGAGCGGTGGCAGCCTGATACGAACTCATTTCACATGCCTTTCGGTGAAATGACCATCATGTTGCATGATGTGTGGCATATTCTCCATTTGCAGCCGACTTTTGGAAGAGCTTCCCGAGAATGTACGTCCTACCTCTCAGTGATTACGTGCCCACTTCTGAGGATCCTTCAGCATGTTCTCCTGAGTATCTGGCATGGTACCTTACTCGTTCGCATCCTCGGCTCCTGAGGGACACTCAGCCATCTGCATCCCAGCCTCGGAGTCATTCCAACAGTGAATTTGTAAGTTGTTTTTTAAGTTGCTCCAATACTTTTAAAAATACTTTAGAGCAATAAATTTTATTTTCCAATTCGTTAAACATATATTAACTTTTTTTTTGCTATTATGAGTTTTTTTAGTGGGTCAGTCGCATGAGTCAATGGGGGAGGAACGTAGTCAAAGAGTTAGAAGCATTTGATCCAGACAAGGCGGCGCAACAAGCGGCAGCTTTGGAGCAGATGATGCGGGAGTGGCATTTGGCCGAATGATTTGTATTTTAACGTAAATTTCTTCTAATTAATATCAAAACATTTGTATTTGTAACCAGACATTAATTAGGGAAGTTATTATAAAGTTTATAATAATTCATGGAAATTAATGGATAACAACAAGAGCACACATGACATGGATTATGTGAATTGTGTTATTCAACTTTGAACCTAAACATTTTTAAACATTTTTATTCTATAAATATGTATATATTGAAATTCTCAAAAAAAAAAAAAATTTCTTCCAACTCATATAATTATAATTCTTTCAAATATTCTCTCTAAATTTTCATTAAAATATTCTCTCTATTTTTCTTTAAAATATCTTCTCTATTTTTAATTGCTCAAATTGAGCATCTGGCCAAAGGTTTGGTACCAAATTTGAGCTTTTAGCCGGAAAAACATATGTAAAATGAAAAAGAATAAACATTGAAAGTCCCCCATATTCATAAATGTCTTTCTCCAACCAAATAACATGCAATGTCACATATTCTAGTGCTATGAAAGAGATGCTGATGTTACAAGATTATCCCATTTTTCTCTCCTAGTTTTGTAGAATTGATCCCAACCATCAACACTAGGCTCATGGTGACTAAACCAAAATGACACTATAGGCGGTACAGGAAAATCTCTAGCTAAATTTAGACGGATATAGTGTTGGTTCAAATTACCTAAGTGAGCTATCACAATCTCGAGCTCCGGGCGTGTTGTAGATGATGGTGCACGCAACGGCAACACTGTACAACATGCATATAAAGACCCATTTCCATCATCGTACTCGAACAAAAATACAGCTGCATTAAACAATGTAGCAATAGGAAACAAGTCCGCGATTACTGTCATCCAGTGATCCGCTCCGCAGGGACCACTGTCCCACATGATACGTTGGATTCCATTATCGATCCCACCTTCAACAATGTAGAAGAGCTGGTACAGTGTACGGTTGGCATGCAGATGGTCGGCAATATTAGTTCTTGCCAACCGCCAAGAGTGCTGGCAGCCAAATATATAGTCCGCTCAACGCGAAATCCACAGTTGTGGTCTCCAACCACATCGAGATATCCTTCAACGTACGACAGAATTATTCCGACAATTTGGTCTTTATGGCAGAACTAGGAAATATCATTGCGCCTATCACCTGTAACATATTAATTTAATTAGAATCGAATATTATATTAATTTTTAAAAAACATATCAGTAGGACGAGAATTATTCATACCAGGAGCAACGGTATTATGGACGGATGTCGAAGAGCTGCGCCCACGACCAGCTGACGAACTACTTGACCGACCACGTCCACGGCCCCTCTGACTGTACTCCCACTTACTCGGATCGCGTTTCGTCGATTTACTCCCCTTCGGTCGACCTCTAACGGTCGTGTTCACCTCAGGTTCATTGTAACTTGCCTGATCCGGGTGAAGTTCTTCATTGATCATAACAGATATGTTGCGCATAACTATTGGATCGCTTGTGATGACCTCATCAACCAGTTTCCTAAAATACCGCTGATCCTCCGACATATCATCAGCTCCGATAAAATCAGAATGGTCAACAATATCGCTGATCACAAGTGTTTTCCAAAAATCGTGGACGTCATTGACACTGATCGGGGTCTTATTATTTATTGTTGCCTTCAGCTCACATGCACAAGGAATCTGATGAGTTTTCTCAACACACAATCACAGCGATCTGTCACTTGATTACTCAATTCTTTCATCCGCTCCAGCTCATCATAAAGTAATGTCAAACAGTAGTGGGAGACATGACATGTCAAATAGTTGAATGGAAACCCCCAGTACATGACTCCAGCACGCTCTCTCGATACTTCAAGTGTGTGTCTGATAATTAGAAATAACATTTGTAATAAAAATTATAACAAAAATAAATAACACTAAAAATAATAATAATACAGATCTAATAATAATAACAAATAATCAAAGTATTACCTGATATCAGTTAGTTGCAACTTAATTTCATCGTTCACCTTCGTCCATACTGTATCCAGAGAACCAGTGGACGAGTTAAGCCATTGCTTTAACTGAGCGTGTGCACTCTCCACTCTACAGGTAGTCGTGTTGCCCAAGTGTAGCACATTGTTCGTCCACGCGGAAACGAATTTCTCCCTGTGCACTAACCATGTCTGCTCAACATAAGAAAGCACCTGCGAAAATAATAAATGTACGACTAATAAATAAAATTAAAAAAAATAATAACATTAATTATAAATGCTACGACAACTAATACATAATACCACCTGCGGAAACTTCCTCCATGCATCTCTCATCTTCAAAACAGCTTTTTCGTATTCGACTTCTGTTGGAGCTTCCATGACTGTTTTCCACTTGCCATTCTTGAATCGTTGTGCCAACTCCTTATTCTTTCCACAAAGTTTGTAGACTCTATCTTCTACATCCTTGTTGATGTGCCAAGTGCAAAGCAAGTGGGTAGTTTCTGGAAAAATCTCTGAAATTGGTCTCATCAACCCCAATTCCCGATCAGTCACAATAACCGTCGGATGCACATCATACCCAATCAAACGCTTCAACTTCAGCAACACCCAATGATAACTCTCTGCGGTCTCATCCTTTATAATTGCATATGCTATCAAGAAGTTCTTATTACATGGATTCATCCCTATAATTTCGAAGAAAGGCATTTTGTACCTGTTGATTTCGTAAGTAGAAACCATGCCAATGAATCGGTGGACAAGTTAAGACATTGCTTAAGAATAATAAAAAAAATAAAATTATATCACTAAATATAAAAAATAAAGTATTACCTGTTGATTTTGTAGGTCGAATCCATGCCAATGAACCAGTAGTAGTTTCGGACTAATTTCGCTGATTCAGGATGTACCATAAAAAAATGAGTCACCACGTTTGTTTCCGGGTCAGCACGCGTCCAACGAATATAATTGTTTTTCCTAGCCAGATGAAAAAACTGATCCACAACATCTCTACCCTCTGCAACAACCCTCCGCAAACGAGCTCTCTCATTGTACACGTGTCTTCTGGTAGGGCAGTCATCTGGATGTGCATTCTGAATAGCCGCATGAATAGCACATGGCTTTGCCTGAGCGTTCGTCATGTCCTGCACAATTAATTTGGATGCAGGACTCAGTCCACTCATCTGTCGATGTCCCTCCCGATACACAGCAAAACCATGGTTGTGCATACCCGTCACACCCGGTAATACACGGATCCCCCAACTGCTACAACTCTGAAATTGTTGGACCCTTATCTGGAAAGGGCATTTGCACGCTTTTATCTTCGTAAACTTTCGCACAGCAGAATCTAAATCTTTCAAAGTCCCCCTGTATCGTTCACCCTGGTTACATCTCAGTAGTTTCTTTCTACCATTATTTTTGTGCGAAGAAATAACTACTCGAAACCAATTGCAAGTGCAATTGATTTAGCCCATTTAATTGCTTCTGAATCGGTCTGAAACCTTTACTCAGTCTCGAAAGCTCCGCTGTAATCTGTACCGTCACCACCAAAATCTTCCAATGAAACCTACAAAATTTAATTAACAAATATTACTAACAAAAATAATTAATTTGCCTAATAATATAAAAACAAATTAATAAATATTAAAATTAATTTAATTAAAACAAAATAAATTTAAAAAAAAAAATCGGACCGGTCGCGACCGGTCCGCGGCTCAGTCGAGACCAGGTCTGGTCGTGACTGCCCAGAGCTAGTCGCGACCGGCCCGTGGCTAAGTCGCGAGCGGCCGTATTTTCGAACAGAAATAGAAATTTTTTAAAAAACATAATTTTTACCCCGTCTGGCATCGATGGCTCGTTATCTGGCGTCGATGGATCGTTATCGCCCATATCCCGAGTTGTTCAACGTTAATGACTGTCAATAATCCGAAATTTAGAAGTTTAGAAGTTGAGAGAATTTTGAAATAAGAGAAAAATTAGGTAAAGGGTAAAATAGTCCAAGGGGGGTGATAGCTAGTAAAAGAGGGCGGTGTTTAGCAATCCAGATTGTACTTTATAGAATGGTTAAATGTTCAATTAAGGGGCTAATCTTAGCAAAATTCTCAATTTAGGATCCAATCTTTCAATTTAGTCAAATTAGGGACAATTTTTCTAATTCGAATCAAATAAGTTCTATGCCACGTATCAATTTCTTAACAATCATGTTGAGTTTTGTAGAACATTAGAGTCTAATTCGACTATGTTGAAAGATTAGATTCTAAATCGATCATTTTCACAAAAGTTAGAGCCTTAATTGAATAATTAGCAAAAAAGTCTATGTATTTGTTCATTGCTTTCGATCAAGAAATAATACTTTGAATAGATTTAACTATTTATAAGAAACAAATTGAAGTTCCTTTTTAGAAAAAAAGATCCCCACATCATCTTGGGTTGCCTCCATGTTTTCTCTCTTTCACAAGCTAAGGCTAAAGTTAATCACAAGAAATCATTTGGGCCTAAGCATTTCTATCATTTGAGTTTAAATTTGAGCCATGCCAATCTCATGTAAATGGCCCCATAAGCCTATAAGCTAAACCTGTACTTTTGTAGAGTTGCCACTTGCCAGGGCCATTTTTGACGGAGGCTTCACTTTCTGAATAAGCTTACCGAGCTAGATTAGGCTCCTTGAAGTTTGATAATGGGCTTAAACTTCAAGCCCGTTTATAACCTTTCAAAAATAGAAAGGTTAAGAAATCATTTTCAACATGATTCAACCTATGTGAATCCTTTGACCAAAAACAAACCTATGTGAATCCTCATATATATTATTATATATATAAGCCTACTATTTTATCCTATTTTGTGATTACTTTGCAAAAGGTTAAGAAATTATTAATTAATCAGAGGCAAGGTACTAACACAGGTGAAACATAGAGCTTGGCCACTAGGCCAACCGCTCTCCTTGCACTGTTTCCACAAATAAAATTTGCAAAAACATATACAATATCTAACCATATCATATGATCTCCGATGACCACATTGAATCTCAATTAGTCTGAAGTTGAGCCACGCCGAGTTCTATATCTTGGATTTCTAACATTCGCAAGACTTGAATTAAGACATTACTTAAGAAGTATTAAGTTCTTTCCACTCAACCCAATATGTGTTGATATACAATATTGAACGTTTTGAGTTTTAATAATAAGCCAATTTTGATTTTATTCAACAAAAGGGAGTTTTTTTTAATCCCAAAAGTGAGTTATTTATATAATTTAAGTTTCATATGCCAGCATATTGGTACATACGAATCCCATGTACTTGAAGACATACGTTAATATATCTTTTTTAGCATAAAGTATTACTCTGTAACATTAATCATTTGTTACATCAAATACTCCTACTCAATTCCTTTCCAACTTCCCTAATATTTTCACCTAACAACTTAGCAGCATTAATAATACAATCAACAGAAATTGGTTCAAACTCACCAAATTTTCTCTTCTCTTTGGTGGCATGGATGGAGTAGTGGAGACATCTATCTCATCTAAACCAACCTCATCTTGCATAACATTATTACTCTCCATTTCATTTCAATATTATCATCAGGATCTTCTCTTTCATTGTCTATTGCCATTTCTTCTAGGATGTCTGCAGCTGTTTGGGCATCTTTTCCTGTTGCCTGATCCGTTGCATAAATAGCAGACAATTCTGGGAAGTAAGGAAAGGTCCTTACCCTGAATTGGACAGCATTGGGATGAGCCTAATGTCCAAATAATTAAAAAAATGAACAATTCTATTATTTTGTTTAAAGAAGATTAAAACAAATTATGAAATCATACAAAAAATTATACTTACAGCCACGAAATCATCCAAACCTTATCTTCTGCAGTGAGCATCTTTCTATCAAGCTAATTGCTGCTCAGTTTAACATAAAATTGTTAAACTCAAAAAGAACTTATACATTCCTTAAGATAAAATAAATAGTGATAGTTAAAAGAGTAGAAAATCTTGGAACAATAGATTTTGACCATGGGATAGCCTGCATCCCACACACTTGTTGCTGCCTAGCTCTCCAACTTTTCTTTGCCGTTTGTTTGCATACTTTATATTGTAGAACTAACTTTCCTTTGCCGTTTGTTTGCATACTTTATATTGTAGAACTATTTAGAAATAAATAAATTCAATTGAATTCAACAACTCATCGCCATCTTCTGTTGTTGATTTTGAATCCAATTAAAGAATAACTCATCAAGTAGTGATCCTCCTGAAACATAAATAAATTTCTCACTAGAGATCTTACTTGGCATCCTCTGCAACATGTGCCTTTATCCTCATTAACCATATTATATATATGTTGATTACTTGCTGTCTCTTTTTTTTGGTATCTTTTTTTTATATCCCATCTGGTATCCGCGTTGCGTATCTGGTTGGTGGGTGGTATCCAAGGCTTAGCCTTGACTAATCTGGATCTGATCCGCGTCGCGCACCTGGTTATGGGCGCACCTGGTTATGGTGGGTGAGTCTCCCAACAGGGGCAGCTGCGTACGCAAGATCTCGAACCTGAGACCTGCTTAAGCTGGAACAAGCCGCTTACCACTTAATCCAACCCTTTGTTGGTAGTTACTTGCTGTCTCTGCATACAACTTCTTTCCATTTGAGTTTAAATTTGAGTTGGGCCAATCTCATGTGAAATGGGCCCATAAGTTAAACTTGTATTTTTGTTGAGTTGCTACTTGCCACTTGCCAGGGCCATTTTTTACGGAGGCTTCACTTTCTGAATAGGCTCACCGAGCTAGATTAGGGCCATTAGGCTCCTTGAAGTTTGAAAATGGGCTTAAACTTCAAGCCCATTTATAACCTTTCAAAAATAGAAAAGTCAAGGTCGCTTGGCATTGTTTTCTTTTTTTTGTGTTTTGTTTTTGCTTCGTATTCGTTTTATTTTTGTTGCATTGTTAATTTTTGAAAATAAAAACATGTTTGGATATACAATTTGATTGTATGTTTTTAAATAAAACAGTAAAGAAAAAATTGTTAAAAAGCATATGACTTATTGTTCATGATTATACTTCTGTGTTTTGGAAGTGTTCATAAAAACACAAATTTCTTGCTTCCACTTTTTTCCAAAACACTGTTTCTGTTTCCAAAATTTTTGAAAACAGAAACAGCTTGCCAGATATGTTTTTACTGTTTTGTTTTCAAAAACAGAAAATTGGCAACAGAAAACAGGAAACGGAAACGATACCAAACGAGCTATTAAGAAATCATTTTTTATTTCAACATGATTCAACCAACCTATGCGAATCCTCATATATAAGCTCATATATATATATAAGCTTACTATTTGATCCTAATTTGTGATTCCTTTGCAAAGGGTTAAGAAATATAATAATTAATTAATCAGGTGCAAGGTACTAACACAGGTGAACATCCGCTCTCCTTGCACTGTTTCCACAAATAAAATTTGCAAAAACATGTACAATATCTAATCATATGGTCTCCGATAACCATACTGAGTTCCAATTAATCTAAAGTCAAGTCACTTTGAACTCTGAGACCTTATTTAAGGGGTATTAAACTCTTTCCACTCAACCCAACAGGTGTTGATATACAAAATTGAACGTTTTGAGTTTTAATAATAAGCCAATTTTGATTTAATTCAAGAGAGTTTTTTATCCCAAAAGTGAGTTGTTTATATAACTTAAGTTTCATATGCCAGCATATTGATACGTACCCATGTACTTGAAGACATACGTTAATATATCTTTTTTAGCATAAAGTATTACTCTGTAACATTAATCATTTGTTACATCAAAGACACTCTTAAATTGTCATCTTAGTTAATCGTCCCAGTCACCAAATGCTTAGCTCAGTAAGACATCAACTTCGACAAAAGTATAACATTCAAAAATGGGTTCCAACTTTCCACATTTTCCCAAATTGCAAAAGCTTGGCATGCACTCAAAATTGATGATTGGTGAATGAATTTGTGATGTACACATTCATGTGCATGAAACCAAATCAGTGAAAACGATGTTCGGATTTAGATTATATCATGCACACACCAGCAGAGTACTTGTCCTTCTAAACTTTCCTCCCATAGCCATGTGCAAATCATTGTTCAAGTTGATGTCATTGGAAATTAAAGGCTGTCAATGATTCATTCAGGTTTTCTACTTTCTTTCTTTTTGGTTTAATCAAGCGTTTTCTTCGGTTTTATAAGTTCAAGACTTAGCCCTTTTCAGGGGGCGTAAAAGGTTATAAAGTCTTCCCTAACAAATTCCAGGAGATCGAGCTTGTATTCTCACCTTTACGCGTCAGTTTTCTTTCTTTATTTGTTCATCGTTCTCATACGGCCATCAAACAGATTTCATACTTATCTTGAATTTTGCATTAAAAAAGAGGTTGATTTGATTTTGAAGGATCTGACCATACCTCAGCAGAAGAAAAATGTATGTATGTAACCCTGATTTTGTTACTAATATTACTTCATTTTTGCAACCAAATCTCTCAGTTCACATTTGCATGCACGCTACTGTTTTTTGGACTTTTTGTCATGACACTGGTCCAAATTACTATCAAAATTCCCCATATAACTATACCTTTTGGAGTTAAACTCTGATAAGACTAAAATATGTATGATAATGATAAGCTGATCAGACTAAGTTTAGAACAAAGGGTTTTGCTAAACAAGCATCTAAACATTTAGTTGTTTTACTGTATTAAATAGTACTAAGTGTAATTGAGATTACAAGTTTTAATCTTAGTGTTTAGAATAAATCAACTTTGCATAAAGAAAGGAATATGGAAAAGTAAAAGATATTGCCATATGATCTCCGGGACCCATGAATGAGGTTAATGCATAAAAAATAACCCATAATTTCAAACCTATGAGAAAAAAGGTAAAAAACCATCATAATCACTTAAGGTACATATACCAGAAATTCATGGCACATCAAAGTTAGTGTCAGAAGTCTGAAATTGTAACAGAATTGCAGAAACTTGAAAGTTAAAAATCTACAGTTTTGAGAATGAATGAATAGTAAAAACTTCCTCTACTGCTTTAACTTGCACCCCCTGATCAGTCCTCACTATGACTCATGATTTGAAAATGTGGGAATGAAATTGAAAATCATACTGGTTTCTATTTCTGGCTCTCTGTTGAAACAACTATTCTAGATTTTGTGTTTGTTTGCTTTCAATTTTCTGCCTAATTCTTGGCAGGTTCAGGTTGGTACTTGGTACTATTTCTGTGGCAGGTGAGGCAAACAGAATTCTGATCTTCTTCATATACAACTTCAATATGCATAACTTTGCTATTAATTTGATTGATTTTTTTTTTCTTAATTTTAATTAATTTCTTCACAAGATTACAAGAATTAAAATTAACAGATAATTTTTGTGACTAGGACCTTATTAGACTATATAAGCAGTGGTCCAGTAGGGAGCAGCCTTCCAAATCTAGGCCATTTTTCCACAAAATGATGTGGAACTTACTATTAAAAAAACTGATAGATTCCGGCCTAGAATAGTGTCTTTCTTAATTATATATCAAGTTGCTATTAAGAATAGAAGGATCAGAAGCCATGAAAGTTCTACCAACTAACCTAAACAAGAGAAAAAAACAGAAATTTCAAAACAGGACAAAGGCAAGGAAATTGGAAAGTTGAAATATGTTGAGTTACATGGGACTTTCTCTGATTATGACAAGTGATTCTCAAGGAATATATTAAAGGAAAGGTGATGTATTCCCAATCTTCTAATGTCATTGAATGTATCTTTTTGTAACAGATTAAAGTTGGCCTTGCCCTATTTATTTTTTTCTTACACTATTAATTAATAATCTCTCTCCCTTTGCTTTAATTTTCACTGTGTTTTCCATTAGATTCTCCTTTTTAACACTTGCTAATGTCAGGAGAAGAACACTACAATCTTACCTTGTACTACAATTCATTGGCCAGATCTTGGTCTTCAACAAAAACATGTGATAATATGACAACTAATAATTAATAAACACTTTTTTACTTCCATATTATTATCCATATTAATAGCTGTGTTTTTGTTTTGTTTTGAAGCATGTCCCCGATTTTATCTCTAAAATCTTTGTTTTGTTTTCGACATTCATATATACACTTGGTTGATGTACTTAAAATTAAAACTAATTAGCTCAAACACTTGCAACATGTGCCAGAAATGTTTATAATGTGACAGCTTACCTGCAATGTTCCAAAGGATGCCCTTTTTGCATTGAATCTCAGTTAAGTTAATTAATTTATGGATTAGATTCCCTAAAAGAAATAATTGAAGTTAAGATTAATGGGTAAGGAAGATCCTCTCTGTTTTGTAACCAAACAAGACATATATAAATTAATAACAGGAAGAAGGTTGGGAAGAAGGGTTTATTTTAGTAGTTTTTTACATCAAAACGACAAAACAAAGAAAACACATGGCACATTGGATGCTCAGTTTGCAGAGATATTGAATTGCTAAAATATATGTGGGTTTAGGTGTTATAAATTCTGGGAAATGTTTCAACTATACCTGTTGCTGAAAAGGACTAGGGATTCCCGGGATCCTTGATTCCTTGTTACTTTAATAATGATAAGAGTGAAAGAGTAATTTAATCTCAACTCTCTTCAACAATTTTCATGGAAATTATTGAAAACTTGGTTGTCTCTGTCATTACTATAGCAAAATCAAAGTTATATGTCTCATTCTGATGAAATTTGAAGGGTACAAGTTTTAGATTTTTATGGCACAATTACAAGGAAGGTGTGAAACCCATTGGCTATTATACAAATATATAAAACTTGAGGAAGTGTTTGGAAAGGGAAAGAAAATGTGGCTTAATTTTCCAGGAAAATGACTTCCTTATTTACTTCATTAGGTTCACTTTCATTGTCTATATCTATAATATAATTATTGTCTTATTGGTCAATCTGCATGCTTTTTCCACATTAAGTCTACAAAACTCTATTTAGGTATTGGTTTTCTTTTCCTTTTCAAAATTTTGGTGGATAGACTTGAGTATTTTTTGGATTTTATCTAACTTAATTACTAGAATCATTATCATCATCAATGTTTTTGGTATTTAGTTTAGTATAAGTCAAAAGCCCTATCATCTTCAAGTTATAGTAGTCAATCCATATTTTGGCCCAAAAGTCTTCAACAACTCTGCATATTATACAATTTTTTGCTCCCAATCTCTACAACAATAAGCAGACTTTCCAAGCTTCATTTTGAGATGTATTTTGGCATCGAGTAAAATAATGTCCAAGCCAAAATTGCCAGGAAATTGTGCAAAACATGTGGAAATGTCAAATGTTATGGCCAAATAAGTGCTTCCAAGTAATTTGAACACAATAAGAGTTCTTAAAGAAATGACATTTGCATGAAAACAAAAACCAGACAGTGTACAAGAAATCGGCAGATACTTCATAAAGATCTGAGCTATATAGTTTAGTAAATGTTTTTTTGATCCAAATACTGATAAAAGGGCAGATTATATTATTCATTGGAGTGGTAATTTTGGCGGATATTAAGCCATAATAGCCGTTCTCGAGTTGCTTATATAAACAGTATTAAAAAGAGATTTACAAAGTGTTAAATAAACCTACCATGCATAGACGTCATGACCAAGTTACTTTACCAGTATAGTCTTGGGTTAATGCCAAAATGGCCCCAGCTCTCACTTTTAAATAGTTAAGAAAAAAAAAGTGCCCATATTTTCAAATTATGTAAGCGGGTCTTGTGGAAGAAAAGCCTTGAGATTTGCCTTGCTTACCAAAATCCAAAAAATTCCCCTGCATGGCTTTAAGATTCCATGCCTTATATTCAGTTTACTGAAGCAAATCAAAGGAAAATTACTGATTAATGTCATGCAGCAGAGAATCACAGTTGGACCAATTAACTTTATCTTAAATCTGCAGTTAATTCTATATAGTGGACTGTAATTAATTATAAATCATCTTAATTACAAGGGGTTGTTTTCTTTGGGTGTAAGCATAGTTTTGAACAGAGTGAACTTTCTGCTATTTCTGGTAATTTTATTTTAAGAAAGAGTGATTAATTTTTTTTTTTTACTTATATATATACTTAATCACATTGGTTGCTGCAACCAAACAAAACAAGGGTACATATTTTTTTATATTCAATTCAAGTCCTTATCAAATTCTAAATCCATAGAAAAGGCAAAAAAAGGCAAGGGGTGTGTGTGTACTCCTAAATCTGCAAAGCAAAATGGCAATGCTTTTAAATAACACAAAAGTCAAGTGGCAAATAAGTAATCAAGACCCTTTATAAACTCCAATTTGAACATGTTCATATGATTCCCATATACCAAGAAAAAGATTAAAAATGGTTGGTCCCTCCTCCTACCTAAAAACCTTGCTCCCTCTTCAAGCCTTTTCATTGAAATCACCATCTTCTTCTACCTTAACCACCATGAAGATCAAAACTCTACTTCACACCCTTATCTATACTCAAGTTTGTCGCCTCATTAAAGCATTTTCCAAGGCAAAATCCATTGTCATTCAAATTTATAAAGAGAACAAGCCTATACAATATCTCATTTCCAGCTCAAAGAAAAGTACCAAGAAGAACAAGCACAATAAGATACTCTTTGGTTCATTCAGGCTACACTATAATTGGTGCTCTTCTCATGTTACACCGCTGCCGGCTCCGGTCCTAGAAGGCTGCACTGCAACTCATTTGTACTATGATTCAACATGGAACTCTGTCATTTCTACAGGGCAATGTGATGATCAAGATACTGTGGAGTCTGAGCTTTCAGGGTATCTCCAATGGCTAGAAGAAAAGAAAGTTAATGGTAGTAATGCTACTTCTGAAGCAGATATCAATGAGATTGATAGGCTTGCAGATTTGTTTATAGCCAATTGTCATGAAAAGTTTAGGTTGGAGAAGGTTGAGTCTCTTAGGAGATTTCAAGAAATGCTGGCTAGAGGCATGTAAACTGTGAAGGTTTTCATTTTCTTTTCTTTTTTTCTTTTTCTTTCTCATAATTATTAGTCAATCTTCCTTTCTTTTTGCTTTCCCAAGCTTTTGTATGTGACATACATTGGTGGGGGGTGAGGAAGTGTAGTCATTGAGAGGCTGAAGGGTTTTTTTTTTTTTTCCTTGTAATTTTCATCTCTTATATTTTGTATTTGAAGAATTGTACATGATAGAGTGTGGGGTATTTGTGCAATTCTTCTCTTAAAATTGTGATGGTAATTTTGGTTTCCACTTGCAAAGGTTATATATAATTGGCAGGAGTGGATCTGGTTCCCCAAGTCCATGGATTCAAATTGCTGTGGGAATTTCTGCATTTTCCCTTTCTCCTATACCTATAGTATATATTATAGAATTCTTTAGGTGAAGAAAAAATATATATATTCATAGAAGAAAATTAATTAATCAGTGAATTTAATTTCCAGAATTGGATGCTCTCTCCTCTATTCTGTAGAGACAGCTGGTAGATGAATGTTCTATTCTATATATTAGCAGGTAGGAGAAAATACACTATAGGTATGGCTAGGTTTTAAGGCCAAAAAGTCCAAACTAGCAAGTAGATTTTTAATTTTTTTAATTATATATGATGGAAAGTTACTGTATAAAGATTGCAAAATCCACTTTCATAATATCATGTTAATTTGGGATCAGTAACTTAATCATTTGTCAAAGTTATCAAGTTGTTACACTTCTACCAATGTGATTGAGACAACTTTTAGTCCAACATATATATATACAGTATTTTTTTGGCCAATTTTGCAGTTTTGAAGTTGAACACAGCTTAAAGCAATAATTTAAAATTAACCAATATTGTCCTGGAAAGTGTACTAGCTAGATTCAAGTTTTCCATATAGTCATGGAAACTAGGCTTTCCAATATATATATAAACATCAGTAATATGTATATTGATATGTATATTTCACTTTATTGACTTATAATTACTTGATAGTATATAGTAATTGTACTTAAGGATGGATCGTTATCTCGGTATTTGTGCTAATGATCATGATGTTAATCCATAAACAAAAAATCTGCAGTCTGCACCTAGCTTAAGGGAGACTGAGTCAATCTTCAAACTGACTGACCTCACTTGTTTGATGAATCTGACTCATATTGATGTTTAAATCATATTTATCAAAAGAAAAGATTTACTACCAATACATAATTTTTTATGTTTATAGAAGCTTTCCATGCTTATCCCAAATGATACACAGAGTCACAGACAAATGAAAATATGCACTATATATATATACTCAATTTGCACCAAATGGCACCTTGTTTTCTAATTCTGAGTTCTATAAATTAGAAATTTTAGATTTCATGTGAAGTTTTTAAGATTGGGCAGAAATTGGTTTTCTTAAAAAAATAATTAAGAAAGTGAATTAAAGTGATTGGAGAAAGCCCTTTTCTCCCCCAAGAATATGTAAAACACTATCATAGCTTCTTTATAATCTTTCCAATGTCTATATGCCAGATAATGTTCCTTGTAGAGTAATTACTTTACACCTAATTTTTAACAAAGTCATGGCAATTCCAGGATCTTCCCTCTTCAGAAAAAAGCAAAAATAAAACATTTTGTTGAAAGAGATCTTGATGAATCTGATATGATCAAAGGCACATGTACATGGCCATAGCATGAAGCTGGGTGACATAACATACCAAATTGACATAATCAAAGACACATATATACATTACCTTTAAATTCTTAATGGAAATTTGCTCATATATTTTATGTAGTACTTTGTCTATCTGGTACACAAGGATTTCAAGGCTGCAAGTCATCTAAATCTAGAAAACCCCAAATCTCTTTGAATGAAATTCAATAATTGATCACTCATAGAAAAGTTCCCACTTAGCTGAATATACAATTTAATTAACTTTTTTTTGTCTAAAATTTGTCTATTGGAATTTGGAAATTGATCCCTTTGACAAATATGTAAATGTAACTATGTAGCATATATGTTGGCCTTGTTAAGCAGATAAGCCTAGAGAGATAGGAGGTCAAGACTAGTCAAGCATGCTTTTTCTATACAGAATTCTTCTTAGGACTGTAAAAAAGACAGAGGCAAGGCATCTATCAATGCTGCTTCTTTATTCCAAAACTTCCTTTGTTGCTTTTACATGTAAAATAGAGAGAGAGAGAAGAGAAGAGAAGGGAGGGAAAAGACCTTTAGCAGAGTCATAATATTGGTTCCTTTGGTCTCTTTGTTTCCTGATGTTTTTTTCTGACTTTTCATGAGAAAGTGGATGCTTAATAGTACTTCTTAGGAGATTTTATTCTTGTTAGGATAAGTTAGAAGGAAGTTCTAGTTATCTTCTACTTGTCATTAACTCAAAAGTTATGTCCTTGGTTGTGGGCTTTGGTTTTCAAAAATAGAATGACAAAGTTACAAATTCAAGGAATAAATTCTCTCTTTTTCATGCTTTTCCTACTCCATTAATATTCTTAATTATATTAAGTCATCACAAGTTCACACCTATGTACACTGATAAAATTGCCAACAATTTTGATGACCTATATATGAACATCATACCAAGGTCCCAAAAGTGATAATATATCCAATTTGAAGTTGAAACTCTCCAATTCTATTTCAAAAGAGATTCTTTTATTGTTTGTATTTCAAGTTGTTAGTGTTTGAATCTAATTATTAAATTAATTTCATTTCTTGGCCTAGTGACAAGAGATTTAGGGAGTTCATCAAAAGAGTAAAGGTTTGAATCTCACTCTCTCCCGCTTCTCCTCTAAGACCATTAAAAAAAAAATAATAAACATACAGTACATGATTGTTGGCGACATGGGAAAAGATTACCTCCTAGTGCATAGTCTAAATTATTGTAAAATCATATGAAAAGGGGAATAAACAAGAAAGGGTTTAAGAAAGATAACTAAAATTTAATATGAAGCTGATTAACAATAGTTTGAAAAATGTCTACAGCCTTTATACATGTACACTTGAAAACATCTTCAAACAGTTGCTTCCAAAAACAAAGTGCATTGGAACTTTAGAAAAGGGTGAAGTTGAGAGTTGAGAATGGGTAATTTTCACATTTGAAATTTTGTTTGGGCATTTAAAAACCCAATGCGTGCAGTAACACTTTGTAGAACTTCAAGATGGCCAATATGTCTCCTCTCACACAAACTGGGGCTGCCATGCTTTTGGAGTTTGCATTCCATTTTCTTTTTGTTCAACAATTCAACTGTGTAACTATTATATTTTGACTAATTCAGATTCGTGTATGTATTTGGATTTTGTTGGTGAGTCTACTAACGGGGTGGCTTATTTTCTTAATTTCCTTCCATTTTTCTAATTAAAGTTTCAAGAAAGTTTACCGGTGAGCATTCTCATATTATTTTCTCAAAATTTCACAAGTGCCAATTATATCCTCCTTCACAACTAATTGTCCTTTATTCTTTTGTTTTTTTTTTTTGGAGGGTTGGTTTAACTAAGTTATGATATCAGCTCGAAACTAATCATTTTATAACACACATGCGCATATGAAAAATCGGATTCGTACTCTCATCTCATCCTTACCTAAGTCCCTTCATAATTTTGTAACTGAAAAAATAAATTTTTTTTCATAAATTGACCTTAATTTATGGGGCATATAGCCGCATATAGCTCATCATAATAGCTATGGGCTTAAAGAGTGATTTACTTCAATCAAACTTATTTGGGCTTTGGCATTCATTCACAAAAATGAGACCTTCATTGGCCCATTTTCTACAATGAATGCCGAAGCCCAAATAATCATTATAACATTCACTTATCAGAGTGATTATACGCTGTTAATCACAATAAATTTCCTCCTTTTTTCTTTTATTTTTCATCTATTATGTCAATTATTTAATTTTTTTTTCTAAAAAATGAAAAAGAAATTCAAACGGGTACAATTTAATAGGAGACAGAAGAATCTTGTAAAATGCAATATGATAATACAAAAGGGTATGCGGCGATTAATGTATTTATCTGAATTTCAAAGTCTTATGGATGCTACCTTTTGGGTTGTAAAGACTCGGCTTATGTACCTAAAAGTTGAATGGGTACCCAATACGACACCATAGAAGCTGACAACCCAACGTGCGTTTCTTCACTTTCCATCTAATTCATAACACTCACACAAACTCATGGTTCAATCTTCAACCGGTTTCCCTTGATTGTACACACAAATTTTATTCATTTTCTGGCTCTAAAATCATGAGCAACATTTGAGACAACAAGGGTAATGCCAAGTCCTTGAATTATTTACAACTAAGAAGCATGTGCATGTGGTTTGATGCGTTTGGTAGCCCCGCTAAATATAGAGGTAGGGCATAAATTATATATGTTACGCAGATTCTTCATTTTATCTTAACTTATCTGTATCTGACATATTAGAGGCGGATCCGGAAAAATTATTTAGGATGGATACCAACATCTTTCATAAATAAACTTGTAAAAAACCATAATATAATTGTAGGCCTTTTATATTTGGGTTTAAGCAAAATACTATATATTTTGTTAATTAATCAATGAAAAATAGGTTTTAAATTGAATTCAATCCATTTAGGATGGGCACACAATAAAATTAGGGTGGACACCAACACAAATTGTATACAACTTATTAAGGATTTTAAAAATCCAGGATGGGCACCCTATATTACATGCATCCGCCCCTGTCTGACATTGACACCCTTCGAACACTTAATTATTCATATGGATATGAAACTTTGATCTTTGAAATTGATGTAAAAAGATATCAAACTTGTAATTAGATACATACGGGTTCTTGAGTGGATGCTCTAGCCAGGTTTGGTTGATTGGCTCTATGTCTCGATGTAGTAGTTTTGATGAGGCTTTGATTGTATTGACAAAACCTCTTCTTTTGTTACTAATCTGTTATTGCTTGATGCAAATGGACATATTTTGTATCTAACTCTATTTCGGTTTAATGGTTAACTTCATGTTTTCACCAAAAAAAAAAAAAAAGATACATACCGATCTGATGCCTTATCTCAAGTCCATATCAAATTGCCCCTTATTCATCGGACCGTTGATTGGATGGATTAGTCTAGTATACTGAACACATTTTCATAGAGAAACATACAGCAATAATCTTTGACCAACTGTCTTGGGTCTCCTTGGCTCAAAGCTGTTGATTTTGTAATTTGTAGTAGGTTTCTCATGCTGAAATACTATATGTTAGCATAACAAATTAACAATATAGAAGGACAGAACGAAATTTGATTTATAGTATGCATTTGCATTTTTGGCTATTGGGTAATTTTGTTTAGTTATCCATCCCCAGGAAAGCAGGGTTGGAGGAATTCGTGCCCTGACTTGTGGAAACTAGAAACTCCCTCCTTTGAAGACAGGCTGCTCGATTACTAACCACAATTTGTTCTCTCTAGACATAAAAAAACCAGTAATGTGTTTGCAATTGAACAATTTTTTTTTTCCTTAATACCTAAGATTCAGGATTGAACCCTGTCCCTGCAGGATCAACACGGGGATTTGAGCTGCTGCAGTTCAGCTTTAAATTAGCACATAAAACCAGCTTCAACTCTACGAATTATAGAATTCTGTTGGATTTTTTTTTCCCATTTCTTGCAACAGAGGAAATAAATTTAATTCATCCCAATTCCTTGCAGCTCTTGATCTGGGTTATCAGGATGGAACACATCAATTTCAAAGGTTTGTTTGTTGATTAATAGTGATTTTCAAGAAGAAGTGTCGGTGATCAAAAAGACAGAAACTGAGAATTTAACAGATGAAATTTGTTCATGTGTTCCAACACCAGCAAGCAGGGCCTTTTCAAGCATTTTCCTGAACTATTTATGCCTTCTGATATATATTTTTTTATCAGTTTGGAACAGGAAAATACTAACAAAAGCTTCAGAAAGATTCAAAGGAAATATAACAAATGATTGAATCATCTAATTCAAGTACTGGCTATTTACATATATGCATACTTTACTTACATTCACTATTTCTCTTTCACATCTGATCTTCTACTTTAATCAAAACACTATAAATTCATACTTGTATACGTACATAGATACTTAGATGCTCACAACTTACTAATTGAAAGAAAAAACCATAAAAATTAAAAAAACTAACAACAAAACTGTGAATAATTCTTCATTAATTGTACTAATAAAAATAGCTAATTCTGGGTAGGATTTGGCACGCTGGGTGGTGCTTTCCTCAGACTTGGCTCCACAGCTTTCTTGGGCTCTTTCATGGCTCCATTCAACTTACTGTTATGACCAGCAGCAGGAAATGTAGCCATGGATGAAACAAGTAGCTTTCTGGGAATATGATTCCTTTCTCCAGGGGGAATTATTACTTCTCCATGGCAGAGACTCAAGGAATTAGAAGACATGATGAAGAAGATTTGAAGCAGAAACAAGGCAAAGAAAGCAGTGAAATTGATGGAACTGTTCTTCATAATTGTTTGAAGCAGTGAAAATGGTGGAATTTGAATGAGAGAAATCAAATCAAAGCAAAGCATTCAAAAAGATCTAAAGGTCGGAGCATGTTTTATAAGGGGTTTTGCATATGCATGCGTGTTCCAATTGCACGTGGTTTGCCATAACCCCACTACCACTTTGATATATAAAATATAAAATCATGAGATGTTTTAATTTAATTTACAAAAATTTCTTAATGATTCATTTTATTTTTCCAAGATTGGAATGGATACCTTTGTTCTGTTTTATTTCTAGAACTGTGAAAAGACCACATTCTGTAATTCTCTTCTGATCTGTAAGAATTAACAGCCAGCAAATCTGAAGCTGGAACTATCTTAGTTTTAGGCTTTCTGTCTGGTTTTTTCTTGTATATATGATGAGAAAATCTTACAAAAGTTTCAAATACTTTCTAATCAAAGAATGAAACTAATGGAAAACAAGTTTTGAGTTTGGACCCAATATCAGATTCAGCATTGCCAAAAAAATTGCAAATCTAATGTTTCACAATAATTGAAGATGCTAAATATTTCAATTTGATAATATACTATATGATTGGACATTGGTAGTACACTTTGAAGCTGCCAATAACCATCCATGTGATGCTGATTTGACTTGTATATTACGGTTTCTGGTTTCATTACATTTCTGCAAACAGAGATTAAACTAATCCAAATTCATGTGAGAATGCACGTGAATCTTAATCAACTACCTTATGTATTCATGTTCTTCAATTTTTAGCTTTTAAGTTAAGACTAAAGTTAAATCCTTATAAAAATTAATTGAAGTTATAAATCCAAACTTTTTCACCAGCTTTTAACTTCAGAAGATTACCCTTTTATATATCTTTCCAAATTCCACTCCTTTCCATTGGCAAAATTCAGACAAATTGAGTGATCATTTCCATGGTATATTCCACATTCCTACCCACATCCTAGCAACTAAAATGTGAAATGTGGAAAGCAGAGATTAATTTGGTTTAATTTGGTTAATCAAATGGATTAGAAACTAACTTTGAGTTTAAAAAGGAATCAGCATGTGAACAGATTTTAAACCCAAATATTGAAATAGCTGGCTTGTCAGCTGAATGTGAATTCCCATTGGCTAAACATTTTACTTACTCTTTGATAGGATTCCCTCAAACCTCAAATACTCTAATTAATTTTGTAGCAATGGATCTCACAAGTGAGAGATTTGGCTATATATAGGGTTATATAGGATAGGTATGAAACGTGGAATTCAGCAAACTTTGACGATTTTTATGGCGAAATATCTTTGACTGTCATGTTACTCACAATTTCTTAATATAGAAATGGTGGGTAGATTGAAAAGAATTTTCCTTGTACTCTATTTCTTCCCTGCCTATTTCTCTCCTACCAAACAAAGCCTTAAAAGGCTATCATCTTAAAAATTCATTATATAACTCTCAAGATTTTTGCTTATAGTTGTTAATGATGATATAGTAGCTAGGCTACTTGTTGCCAAATCTGTTGAAAATCATCACTGCTGATGCCTAATCCACTTGATGTTTTTCTATATTATTATTGGCAGAATCTTTCATAATGTTACAAATTTTAGGAAATGCTTGGACAACCATGACAAGTTTGAAGTACGGACAAGGCCACAAGGGTGTGATTGAACATATTATTAACAATGAACACCAAATGAAGTTTAATTAGGAAAAGTATTCAAAATCCATGTGTGGCAAATAAGTAATGACAATGACCACCAATATAGACCATATATAAGCTATGCTTGCCATACATGTTGAGTAAAAATATTCAAGATATTTTGAGGTTAAGAACTTAATTCGTATTTCCTAAAAAAAGAACTTAATTTGTATTAGCCAGATAATTAATAAATTAAGATAACCTCAATCTTGTACGAATAGGATCAACCCATTTTAGGGGTAAAAATCTTGCAAGTGGCAATAATAATTTTCTCAATTCACAAGATTTAAGAGGCATTGTTCAAGGAAAATAAATATCAAAATACTTGAACCAACCAATTATCGGTGACATCTCCATTTATATGTTTAAAACAAATAAGTAAATACCTCTATTATAAGGTATGGTTTTTTGATGTTCCATGTGTTAAAATTAACTTATTGAAACAAGTATTTTTCAAGAGAAAGAGAAAAATGTTCCCACTTGAAAACGATATCATGAAAAAAATATAAGGGTTAATTTTGAGAAATTATTAGGTATGACTGACCCATCACATCAGCTATGTGACCAACCATTAATATAGTGACAATTCAAATATTCTAAAACATTATCACAATGAAATCTTATTTTGAGGCTTACCCTTTACATATTGTTTATTTTAGGGTTAATTTAATGTGGTGCAATTTTATTTGTTGATCCCATGGATGACATTGTGAAAATGCTCTCATCTAATAATTTCTTGTTAATTTGGGTTTAAATCATCATAAGATAATAATGACATGATCACTCATAATGAACTATGGAATACACGATTAGTGGAGTTTAGCAAACTGCATATGTGGGTCTAGAAGGGTGACATGTGTCCCCTTAAGGACTAGATTGAAATATTAAAAATATTATTAATTCTGAAAAGAGTACTTGTCAACATTTACACCCGCTTGTGGAATAAAAAACTATATTGATGGTGTATCAAATAATAACTCATGAACTATTAGGGGCTTATTATTAGTTTATTATTATTATTACATAGGAAAGATGGAATATTTGAGGGACTTATGTATTATTATTATTATTTTTTTTGGTAAGGACCGGGGCCTAAGGCCCATTAATTAGTGACTAGTCTGGGGTGGCCAGCCCCAACACAATCGGCCAAGATAACATTGCCTAGTCCAGTAGGGGGTCTGCAAAGAAGATGCAGCCCCCTGTTTTGGTTACAGCTCCATTTAGCTAACCAGTCAGCAGCCATGTTCTTCTCACGAGGGATGTATTCCATTTTCCAGTGCCAGTCATTAGTGAGAAATTCCTTGATGGCATTGACAAGAGGAGCAAGTGGATGATTAATGGAGACTCCTTGCTTGATAGCTAGGACCGAATTGTTAGAGTCTGATTCAATTTCCACAAAGTCCATACCCATTTGCCTTGCATATTTGACACCATGGTAGATGGCCCATAGCTCAACACTGTCGATGCTGCAATTCCCTATGTTAAGACCAAAACCAGTAAGCCACCTCCCCTGACAGTCCCTAAAAATGCCCCCTGCTGCTGCGATATTCCGTTGTTGATCCCAGCTTCCATCAGTATTAAGTTTGATCCAAGTGGGTGTAGGCTTGTCCCAAGAGTGATAGATGAGTACTTTAGGCTTGTCCAGCTTGTCTCTACTTTGGATCTCCTTCCACTCCTTCATAATATTGGCAATGGTTTCCAGTTTTTATCTAAAGGAATAGAGTTATTGGAAAAGACTTTTGCATTCCTCCATTTCCAAACCTGCCAACAGACAACAGCGAAAACAACAGGCCAATTCCAATCCCCAAATGTCACGTTTTTACAAGTAACCAGGTTGAGTGTGAACCATTCTTTCAAAGGTTTGTTCCTGCAACAGTCAAACCTGATATCCATCATGAGAGAGTTCCAAATAGGAGCAGCCTTGTTGCAATCTCTGAGTGTGTGGATGGTGTCTTCCAGGTGGTGGTTACAGAGGTTGCAACTAGCTTCCGAGGAGAGATTACGCATTCTTCTGTTATCATTACAAAGGATTCTATTGTTGTAGGCCAACCAGAGGAAGGTTTGAATTTTGGGTTGCACTTTGAGACTCCATATGCTGCTAATGCAGGGATCGGGCTCTTCAAGATTTTTGGCCAAACAGTTGTATGCTGATTTGGTGGTGAAAGAGCCGTTGGGAGTCAGGCTCCAAATAATTCTGTCAGTGGGATTTCTGGTGGTTTTGACCGGGATGCAAGTGATCTTGTCCACAAATTCGATAGGGAGATGGTTTCTCAGCTTCTCAAAATTCCAGCCCTCATTATCAATAAAATCACTGACAAGCAAGTTGTCAGTATCAATATGGGTAGGTAAATGAAGGAGTTTAGCAAGAGAAGAGGAGTCATCAAACCATTTATCGTGCCAAAAATTGATAGAAGTGCCATCGCCAACTCTCCATTTTAGTCCCTTTTCAAGGACTTTTTTCCCTTCAAGAATGCTCTTCCAAGTGTGGGAATAAGAGCTTTTATTTCTGCCATTGGGAGGAATGTCAGCAAGATATTTACTAATGAGGATTTGCTACCAAAGTTGGTTTTCATTTTCCATTAATCTCCAGCCAAGTTTAGCAAGGAAGGCAGCATTCACATCCTGGGATCTTTTCATGCCAAGCCCACCTTCTTCTTTGGTTTTGCAGCAATTTTCCCAATTCATCAGATGGATTCTTCGCTTTGTGCTAGTGCTTCCCCAAAGGAAACCTCTATTGATTTTGTCAATGTGCTCACAAACACCAATGGGAATCTTAGAGGTTTGCATAATGTAGTTCGAGATAGGGGCCGATGCAGTTTGGATAAGGATTCTTCTCCCCGCAATGGATAGTTGATTGACCTTCCAACTTGCAAGCCTGCTCTGGACTTTTTCAACCAAATGCCAATAAGTTTTCTCGGTGACTCTCCCATGCAAGAGAGGGACTCCCAAATATTTACCAAGGTCAGTGGTTCTTGGGATTCCACTAACTCTCACGATTTCCCTAGAAGTGTCACTTGCTGTGTTGGGTGTAATGAAAATTCTAGATTTTTGGAAGCTCACCGTTTGGCCTGATCAGGCACTGAATTCTTCTAGGGTTTCCTTAACCATTTCCACTTGACTGCTGGAGGCTTGAGAGAAGAGGACTAAGTCATCGGCAAAGAAAATATGAGACACTCCAGGGCCATTCTTGGAAGCTCTGACAGTTTTCCATTTTCTTTTCTCAACTTTGTCCATGATGATGTGAGAAAGTCTCTCCATACCAAGAACGAAAAGGTAAGGGGAAAGCGGGTCTCCCTGCCTTAAACCTCTAGTGGGTTTGAACACATCAGATTTCTCACCATTCCAGAGGATTTGGAAGGAACTGGTTGAGATGCATTCCATGATCAGATCTAGAAGCATCCCATTGATACCAATGTCATGAAGTGTTTCTTTCAAAAAATCCCAGCTCATCTTATCGTATGCTTTCTCCAAGTCAATTTTCCAGACCATAGCACCCGTCTTGCCTTTCCTCTTTCTCAAAGAATGTATCATCTCTTGAGCAATCACGATGTTATCCACAATCTGTCTTCCCGGCACAAAGCTACTCTGGGTTGGGGAAACTAGCTTGGGCAGAAGGGGTCGGATTCTGTTTACGATAATCTTGGTTATGGTTTTATAAATAACATTGCAGAGACCAATAGGTCTCAGTTGGGTGATTTGGGTTGGTTGGGGTACTTTTGGGATAAGGGTAATGAGTGTCTTGTTGATATTGGGAGGAAGTTTGCCAGATCTGAAGGTTTCTTGGATAAGGTTGATCACATATGTTTTGACAATAGCCCAGTTCTTTTGGAAGAAGAAAGCATTGAAACCGTCGGGTCCTGGAGCTTTGTGGGCCCCAATGGAGAAGACAGCTAGCTTGATTTCTTCGGGGCTAGCTTCTGCATTTAACAACTCAATCTCAGCTTGTGAAAGAGGAGGAAAGGAAACATTACCAGTGTAGTTGAACTGGGTTCTTTCTCTCTCAGTGAAAAGATCCTTGAAGTAGTTAACTGCATGAGCCTTTAGCATCTCCTTATCATCAATCCAATCCCCGTCAGAGTTTTTAAGAGCACCAATCTTATTTCTGCTTCTTCGAACAAGTGCAAGTGTGTGGAAATATGAAGTGTTTCTATCTCCAGAGAGGATCCACTTGGTTCTGGATTTTTGAAACCAGATAAGTTCCTCTCTCTTTAAAAGATCCTCATATTCTTTTTGAAGCTCTTTTTCAAGGCTGAAAAGGAAAGGATTCGGATTGCTCTCCAGTGCTTTTTGGATACCCCCAAGTCTAGCTTGAATTCTAGCTTTCTGTTTAAAGACATTGCCAAAAATCTCTCTATTCCATTTGACCAGTGCCGTCTCCAGATTATCAAGTTTACTAGCTAAGGGTACAAGAGATTGATTCCAGGTCTCCTTGATAAAATTGCTGAATTCAGTGTGTTCCTGCCAGGCAACCTCAAAGCGAAAGGGGCGTAGATGAGGGGGAGGAGGAGCTAATCCATTAGTGTCCAGAAGAAGGGGGCAGTGGTCGGATTTAACTCGAGGAAGGTGTTTAACAATGGCGTTGGGGAACAGGCATCTCCAAGAGCTGTTACAAAGAAATCTATCAATTCTCTCCCAGACAGGAGCAATTCCTTGGCCAGTTCTACGCCACGTATATTTAGGGCCAGAGAAACCAAGATCAAGCAGCTCACAAGAATTGATAACTTCAAGAAATTTTCTGCACCTATTAATATCTCTAAAGGAAAAGTTGGACTTATCTGAGATAGAGGCGATGGAGTTGAAGTCACCTCCAACAGTCCACGCGCCGGTTATGTTCTGACTTTTCTCTTTGAGATAGGTCCACCGGTCTTCTCTGATAGTGGGACTAGGGCTTCCATAGACTGTAGTGAGATTCCATTCAAATGAATTATGTTTAACAGAGACTGAGATTGCTTGAAAGCAAGATTCGTCAACCATAACATCTACTTCTTTGTCATTCCAGAGTAGCCAAATACCTCCAGCAAAGCCAAGACCATCTACGATATGCCATTTAGGCTGTCCAATCTTTTTTATTATATCACAGGCGCGAGAACTATTTACTCTAGTTTCCAAAATACCAACAATGGAAGGCCTATGCCTTCTAATCTGATCTCTAATGATTCTTAGGAAATCACTGCTTCCGGCCCCTCGCACATTCCAAATGAGGGCTTTCATTGGAAAAAATTAATAGGGGATAAGTCAGCATTGGAGTCCATCGACTCCTTCCATTGTAACATCTTCATCATTTTGAGTGGATTCCCCAGGGGATTGAAAGGTGTTTCCATCACCACTGGTAGAGGTGGAAATTGGCTCAAGTTGCATATCATCACAAAGAGACTTTCTATCATTTGTGTCACTACCATCTTCGGTAGTTTCAGTTGTGGGCTCCTCCAAGTCAACAACTGATTTCTTACAAATTTCTTCAGAAGCCAAAGCGAGAGGAGGATCAGGGGAAGGAGGAGCAGGAGGAATCGAATCAGGACAAGGAGAAGGGGAGGGTAGAGGGAGCGGGGCATTTTTTAAGGGGGTGGGAACTTTGTAAGAGGGGGAATGGGTGGAAGCTAAAGTGGTTGAGGAGGAATCAATGGCTTTGGCTTTAAATTTAAAAGAGGGAGGGGTGGGCTGAGAGGAAGAGGCGTTGGTGGGGAGTCCCGGGTTGGAAGGGGCGGGGACAAGAGGGTTAGGATGAGGCCCGGAGTTAAAGTTCAGGGCAAGGGAAGGTGAGACAGGGGGTTTTTTCTGAGGGAGGTTAGTGATGTCTTTAAGAGCTTTGAGTTTCTCTTTAAATCTACCAGGGGCGGATGTGGAAGATGAGGATTTGTTGATATGCAAGCTCTTAACCGCCTTGCTAACCTTATCAACAACTTTTTTGGTGGCTAGGGTATTACCTTTGTTAGGAGTGGGCTGAGGGTCTTCTTCATTTTGAAGAGCAGAAAACTTAGATCCACTAGCTTTGTTGTGGGCTTGGGGATCTGCTCTTGGTTGCCCTTTCTTGGATGGGCTCGGTCCCTTCTTCCTTTGGACAGTCATCCACGGTCCAACCGAGGGGTTTCTAGAAGCTTCTTCCCTCTTATCGTCTTCCATGGCGGCATTGCCACCATCCTCTGTGGGAGTTTCCTGGGTTGGGGTGGTGGGAGATTGCAAATGCATTTGAGGACAAAGAGGGGATTCCTTAGTGTGACCATAACGTCCGCAGGTAAAGCAGATGTTATCCAGACCCTCATACTCGATCTGTTGACATATGGGTCCAGCAACAATTCCGCCTTTGAGTGGCTTAGTGAGATCAATTTCAACACATACCCTAGCGAAGCGTTCTCGAGTAGAGTCTTGCGTAGTCGCGTCAATCTTAAGGGTTCTGCCCACCATGTTACCAATATCCCACAAGATGTTTGAGTGAAAAAACTCCATTGGGATACTTGGTAACCTAATCCAGACCGCAGTGGATGAGATAGTTTCTTCCGAGGGCTTGAAGAGAGGTTTCCACCTCCTCACTGTTAAGTAGTAGCCACCCACCATCCATGGGCCTCCTGTCAAGATTTTCAAATAATCTTCCGGACAAGCGACTTTAACCAGGTAGAAGTCATGCCCCAGGTCGACTAGAAAGAAATCCTTAGCAAACTCCCATAGTTGCTTGAGTCTTTGGGAGAGGAAGTTAAAACCTAGGGATTTACCTAGCACTTTAACAATAAGTGTCTTTCGCCATGGCTCACAGGCTTGTTGAAAGAGCTCCGGAGGGATTGAAAGCTCTGGCCAGTCGTTCCTTCTTGGATCTTTGCAGTCAATAGTGGGAGGGTTGGTGTCGACCTTCCCTATTACCTCTTCCCATGAGAGGTTGCTTCCTTTGCATGCGTCCTTGAAGGATTTGGTTTTCTTAACTGAAGGAGTTGGATTACCGGAAATTGTGGTACGAAATGAGGGGATTTCAATGCCAGGGTCAAATTTGGTACTTCTCGGTCTTTTGCTGGCAGGGTTACGGATACGCCGCCCCGCCGATGCTTCCCCTGGTGGGAAGGCTTCCATAAGAGAACCCTCAGGCTAACGTGCGCCCAGAGAAAACGTAAACGTGCGCCGCTGACGTCACTATTCCAGATTTCTCCTATGTGCTACTTATGTATTATTTTTAACTCAACGTAAGTAAGGGGTTCACAATGAGCCCATTTCGGCATTTCTGATTTCCATAATAAATGATATCAAAGCCCATTACCAAAAAACTTTATAAGAATAATTATTATAACCAAATAGGCCTAAACAACAATCAATACTAAACAGATTTGAGCCCATATCGAGGCCCATATTATTTATTAGGAGAAGCCTTTTGGACCAAAACTTTTCCGAATTGGAGTCTGAACTGAAAAAACAGCCAACCTTAAAATAACGAACAAAATTTAAACACGTCAGCAACAAATCTCTCCGAAAAGCCGCAAGTATTCAAGTCCAAAAGTCCCTCCCAATCCCATGACCATCGATCGCTCTCTCTCTCCCTCGCCTATAAAAACCAATCAAATCCCTTTCAAAAACAAGAAAAAAAAAAGCCTTCTATCTTTCTGTCTAAATTTAAGTTGGTCTTGTTGTGCATTGGAGCATATCGTTACTTTTTGTTAGGGTTTTTATTTCTGCTGGTGTTCTTCTTCAACAAAGAAACAATCTGTTTCGGCTTCAATTTCTTTTTTTCTTTGGTATGGACTCTGAAGTTTGCTAAAGTAGTGGTTTCTTGCATTTATTAATGTCATATTCTTGACTGAAACAATGTGGGGTTTCTGGGTCCTTTTCTTGGATTTGTGTTTGGGGTTTTATTTGCATTGCGAAATTGGATCGTGGGGTGCAATTATTTTAGGTTTTGGTGGAGGGAGCTGATAAATCAGGGTTTAGGGTTTAATTGGGGTCATTGAATTTTCGATAATTTTGATTTGGGTAGTGTTTATGTGGTTTCCTTTGGATTTTGCTTTCTGGGCATTCAAATTTTCAACTTTTAGGTTCAATTTGCATGTTCTCCTTTAAATTTTTGTTGGGATTCAGAATATATAGAATCCATGATAATAGAATGATTCTCTTTTTCTTCTCTCTTTTACAATAATTGTCTTTAAAATTATTCATAGTTTGCAAGATTTTTGTTATTTGATGCTTGTGAATAAACAACCAGTTAAGGTGGCAGTAATTTATTTTATTTTATTATAATCGTTGATATTGTTCTTGTTTAAATTGTCCACTCAAATTTCTCGTATTTATTCTTGAATTTTTTACCTACCAGACCAGCTAGACCCAACACACTGTGTTCACATTCTTTTCTGAGTTCAGACATGGAGGTCCAAATACATATACTCGAGCAAGAAGCTTACTGTTCTGTCCTGCGTGCTTTTATAGCTCAATCCGATGCCATTACTTGGGTATTTATTTTGCTGAATTTGCTTTCGCAAACAAAAAAAAATCACTGAATTTGCACATTTTAGTTTAATACTAAGTTTTACTATGTAATTCATGCTGATTTGGTTTGCGTGCTCTGTCATATGATGTGTCTTCAGGAAAAGCATGATTTGATAAGAGAACTTAGGAGAGAACTGAGGGTGTCAGATGATGAGCATCGACAGCTTCTCAGCAAAATTAATTCTGATGATATCATCAGGAGGATAAGGTTTGAATGCTTCATGAATTAGTATTAGTGTTAGGGGCCTGTAATTATTTCAATGGGCTCTGTACCCTTCTTCTGTATAATGGGTTTCCTGTTGGCATTGTTAACAGGGACTGGAGACAAGGTGGTGGAAGCTCATAAATACTCTAATTTTGTAGCAATGGACATCACAAGTGAGAATTTGGCTATATATAGGCTTATATAGGATAGTTATGAAACGTGGAATTCAGCAAACTTTGACGATTTTTATGGCCAAATATCTTTGACTGTCATGTTACTCACAATTTGTTAAATATATAGAAATGGTGGTAGATTGAATAGAATTTTCCTTCTCTCTTTCTTTCCCTACCTATTTCTCTCCTACCAAACAAAGCCTTTATGTTGAACTCATAAAAGGCGATAATCTTGAACTCATGCATAACTCTCAAGATTTTTGCTTATAATTGTTAATGATGATATAGTAGCTAAGAAAAATTCATGATATATTGCTCAGAGAGTATTTGATAAAATTACTGAACCAAAAACAGCACTATGGATGGATATAAAGGAAGTATTTATGTTGGGAATGCTTTAATGGATATATATGCAAAATCTGGGATGATAGAGAGAAGGGTTCGATTAGTTGGACTTGGAACACAACTAAGAAGCTCGAGCCAAAAAAAAACCCTGCAAATTTTGTCATGCTCTTGGAACATTAAGCTCGAGCCAAAAAAACCCTGCAAATTTTGTCTTGCTTGCCAACATATATGGGGATCTTGGTAGATGGAAAGATCTGGCGAGATTGAAAGTTGCAATGGGAGATACCGGGGATAGAAAAATACCAGGCTTTAGCTTGATTGAGGTTAATGATGGTGTTGTCCAGTTTTATTCCTTAGATGAGAGGCATCCTGAAATAAAGGAAATATATAGAACCTTGAGGGGATTGACAAGAAAAAAGTTGCAACGTTTCGTGATCATGTTTTAGGACCCGAAGAAGTAAACGCAGGATTGAAGAGGTAATCATTGGCTCAGATCAATCCTTTCTATTCTGATATAAATAAATTACTTTACTATGCTACCCATTTCTCTTATACCTTAGAAATCAGAAAACTAAATTAAGTATATACTAATTCAAACAAACAAAAAAGCTTGTTTTGGTAATTAACCATTTTGCAGTAAGTTTCTCAAGTGTTCGCAACCTTCTGTTTTATAGCAGTTAAGTATATATATTAATACCGTCACCAGTTAATTGTAACGATCTGAATATACATAAATAATTTTTCAACTTGACATTTTTTTTATCAGAGGTTACTTGACTTGTAGTCTGCTTTTTCTTCTTTTTTATTATCTTAAAATGGTATGGTATCCTTTTCAGCCAACTGCTACGAATAAAAATTAGGTATCTGATTATGAATAGTAGACATACACAAACACAACAAAACAAAAACACAAAAACAGAATAAAATAAAAATGAAAGTAGAGAGACGTAGAATGGTTAGTTGTTGACTTTGCTTGAATCCCATCTGAGAAAATTAAGAAACGGATCTCATGAATATGGAGGGAAGAAAAGGAGAGAAGGATCTTCTTCTTCAACTTTTCAGTCACGAACATGCCTTGGTGTTTGTCCGAGACTTTAGTAGTCCTCCAAACGATGAAGATGAAGAAGAAGAAGAAGCACGTTGTAGTTGTTGTTGGAAGCGAGTTGAGGGTTCGAGCTACTGCTGCAGCGATTGTAAGTTTTATCTTCACAAGGAATGTGCAGAATTAGACTTAGCTCTCGAGATTAATCATCCTTTCCACCCCAAACACCCTCTATCTCTCCTAACAGAATTACCTAATAGGAAAAAATACAACTGTAGCTTTTGTGGCAGTGTTGGTTTAACTGAATTTCTTTACCATTGTGCTTCTTGTAAATTCTTTACCATTGTGCTTCTTGTAAATTCGATCTGCATGTTAATTGTGCTTTGCTTCAAACATCCTCTGCTGAAAATTTTCCCAGTGGTTTGCACGATCATCCGATGATCTTCATTGAAAACCATAACAACGAAGTACGAGATGATTGCAGAGGATGTAGGAAGCTGTTGTCTGGTCCGATTTACAAATGCTTAGATTGTTACATGTTTTTCTTTCACAAGAAATGTAGTGAGCTACCTCTCCAGATTAATAACCCTTACGACCGTGCACATCCACTTTCCCTCATCTTGCGAAATCCAACTGCTCATCAACAAAATTGTTCTTGCTCCTTGTGCAAAATCAAATGGAATGGAATTGTTTACTGTTGCTTGTTTTGCAACATCGAGCTTACTCCTGAAGATGTTTCTGCACCTTCAACAATTATAGCCGCAGGTGATGAGACCCCGTGGACTCTTGTATCATGTCGAATCTCATTTATATGTGATTTCTGTGGCGATGATGGAGATCGCACTCCTTATATCTCCGCGGCAGGCGACCTCATTCTTCACAAGGATTGCATTTCGATGCCCAAGGCCATCAGAATAGCACGGTATCCACATCCCATATGTCATGTTTACTCTGTTCAACAAAATCAAGTTGAGGATCAGTTAGATTGCAGAATTTGTCATGAAAATGTGAATGTCAGGTATGGATGTTATTGTTGTTGTGCTTCTGATTGCAATTACATTGCTCACGTGAATTGTGCCACGGATAAAGACATTTGGGATGGAACTGTTTTGCTTGAAGACGATATTGAGATGTGGAAAGCAGGATTAGGGAATGAATCTATGAATATGATAACTGATGTTATTTCTGAAGTGAGAGTGGGTGAAGATGTAATGGCAAGAGAGATCAAACACGCCTTCCATGACCATAACTTAATTCTCGCTTTTGCGGGTGAGATCGAGGATGATTATATTTGTATTTGTGATGGGTGTGGGTTGCTTATTGAGGATGATTATATTTATAATTATCAGCAATGCAATTTTGTTCTCCATAAGAGTTGTGCTGAGTTGCCTAGAGAAAAGGGAGTCCCAGCTCATAAGCATGTGCTCAGACTCACAAACAATGATCAATTGTTCTGGTGTGATGCTTGTTCAATGTATAGACATGGATTTAGCTACATGTGCGACCAAGGAGTACGCAATGATATTTTCTTTGGTAAAAGAGACAATGATTTTGAGATTGATGTTCAATGCAGTTTACTGCCTGACACCTTGAGGCATCCAAGTCATCAACACCCACTCTTTTTCTCCCACAATTTTCATGGGCTTTGTAGTGGTGGTTGTTCTACGGAGTGGAAAAGGCTTGCATACAGATGCACTAAGAGATGTGAGTTCGCCATAGATTTTGATTGTCTCGTACTACCACATAAAGCTTGGTACAAGTATGACAAACATCTTCTCACTCTAACTTATAATGATAATTCTGATCCTAATCAAGTTTATTGTGATTTTTGTGAGGAAGAAAGAGATCCAAAGCCCTGGTTTTACCATTGTTCAGACTGTGATAATTCTTTACATAAAGAATGTGCTCTTGGGCAAATCCCATTCATCAAGCTTATTGGGAGCAGATATCACACATATATGCATCAACACACTCTCACTTTTGTTAAGAACATATGGAACTGTCCACTATGTATTGTATGTGGTAAAGTTTGCTATAGACAGACCCTTGAATGTAAAGAATCTGGATGTGACTTTACGGTCCACTGGGATTGCCAGTGGAAACTGTAGTCATAGACTTGTAGTGGGCAGAAGGAATTGAATGCTTCAAATGTGGATAGATTGATTTTTCCATGAGTCTAGTACTGTAATTTGTAATTTGTAGTGTGCAAAACTTAACATGTATCAGGTCTTTGAATTATTCCTATGTTGAACGCTTGCTGTTGTCATTATGTTATTAGATCTAAATATTTTTCTTTTTGCAAAGGAGACGATAATATTATTAAAAGGAAATCAGTTCAAAGTACATAAAAAAGAGGTTTGAGATGATATAGATCTACATAACATATTACTGGAAACATCAAAAGTAATGAGATGATTAAAGTTTTCCAAAGCTTTACTAAACATAGTAGTAGATTTCGAGAAGACAGCATAATTTGCAAAGAAGTCAGCCACCATGTTTCCTTCTCGATAAATAAAAGCAATCTGAACGTCCTCAAGCATTTTCACCAGAGCCAGTATTTCCTTCTTCAACGTTTGGAGCAGTGGGTGGATCAGTTGTTGCCTACGGAATATATTGATAACATCAAAAGAGTTAGATTCTATGATTATCTTAGGGAAGCCCAAATCTCTTGCCAGAAGGAGACCAAATCTGATAGCTTGCATTTCTGCAATGGTGTTAGTAGTCATTCCCAAATAGATTGAGTATGCATGTAGAAAACTTCCATTAGAATTCCTAAAACCACCACCACATCTAGCAGGTCCTGGATTTCCTTTCGAAGCCCCATCACAGTTTAATTTAATGTATGTTAAAGGAGGGGGAAACCAAGAAATAAAAAGCATGTTGTTCTTTAAAGTACCATTACAAGGTTTAGGATTAGCAAAAGGGTCAAGAAAGAAAGACATTTTATGTAGAACATCTTGTACGGAAATCATAACATGGTTAAATAAAGATTCATTTCTTACAGTCCACAATTGCCATAAAAACATAGTGAGCCAAATACTTTGATGAATCCATTTCCCATTAATAGGAAAATAACAACCCTTGACATTTAAAGATTTCAGAAGTAAGGTAAAGTGAAAGACATCTAAGTTTTAAAGACAAGGGAGTTTAGCTCTAAATGCATTGTAGAAAGAAAGGGCAATCATTGATGATATGATTAAAAGTTTCAGGTTGATTACAATGAGAACAAAGCCCTTCTAACAGAATTTGTCTGTTATGAAGAAGGTGAGCCGTTGGTAACCTATTGTGTGATAACAGCCATATGAAAAACTTAACTTTCGGGATAGTTTTAAGGTTCCATATGTAATGCCATGGAAGATGAGGTAGAGGAATATTTTTGGATGCAAAAATAATCTTATTATAGAGAGAGGCTGTAGAAAATTCACCAGTCTTAGTTAATCCCCATATCAACCTATCATTAAAGTTAGAACACTCTATAGGATATGCAACTATCTGTTCTATCAAGATTGGAGGAATAAGACCCCAAACTCTTTGAAGATTCCAGGAACCTGTGTCTCTATTGATAACATCAGCAAGTTTAAGATCCTTCAAATCATCAGGTATAGTATCAGTGATTAAATCATTTAGAGAATTATTATTTAGCCATTTGTCATACCAAAAGTTAATACTGGATCCATCCCCCATTTTCCAAATAAGATTATCCTTAATGAAAGGGATACATTTTGAAAACCCATTCCAAAAATAAGAATATCCATATTTCATTTTTGCTTCTAAAACTGATGAATGAGGAAAATATTTAGCTTTCAGGACTCTGGATAGTAAACTGTCAGGATTTATAAGAATTCTCCAAATATTCTTGGCAACCAAAGCCAAATTAGATTCCTCAAGTGAATGGATACCTAAACCCCCAGCAAAAAAAGGCAGAGAAACAGTTTTCCAATTTACAAGCGGGGTTTTCTTGTGATTTCTGTCATGATTCCAGAGAAAATTCCTCATTAGAGAGTTAATGTTTTTCAAAACCTTCTTTGGAAAAATAAAAACTGACATCATATAGATTGGTATCGAAGATAAAACTGCCTTAATCAATGTAAGTCTACCAGCAAAAGATAAAAATTTATTATACCAGACATGAATAAGGGAGTTTAATCTAGTTATTAAACCATTGAATAATTCAGAAGTCAACCTACCAGAGTGCATAGGTAAACCTAGATATTTGTCCAAAGTTGATGATAGAGGAACATTAAAAAAATTTGAGACATCCAATTTTAGTTCGAGGTTGGTGTTTTGAGAAAAAATTAGAGAGCATTTATTAAAATTTATTGACTGTCCTGAAGATTGGCAGAAATTTCTAAGTTTTTCCTTTAGGGTAGTTAAGCTCATGATATCAATTTTAGAGAAAAGATAACAATCATCCGCATAGCAAAGACTTGGAATCATTGGACCGTTTCTGGAAGCTTTTAGACCCACTAACTGGTTTTCATCTATTGATTTAAGTAAAGATTTATTAAGAATATCAGCACAGAGTATAAAAATGTAGGGTAACAAGGGGTCTCCCTGTCTTAAACCTCTTGTTGGAAAAATGAAATCGCTTAATTGGTTGTTAACAAGTATTCTAAGAGAAGAAGTAGTTATACAACTCATGATGCATTGAATCCAGTGTTGAGGGAAATTATAGGCTCTTAAGCAATGTTCGATAAATTTCCATTCTAGTTTATCATAGGCTTTAGCATAGTCAATTTTTAAAGCCATATAATGAGTTTGATTGGATTTTTTCTTATACAAAGTATGTATAAGCTCATTTGCCAGGATAATATTATCTGAGATTGACCTATTGGGAATGAAAGCAGCCTGATAAGGAGTAATTAGTTTTCCAATCATATTTTTAAGTCTGTTAGTTATAATAGAGGATATGATTTTATAAATAGTGTTACACAAACTGATTGGCCTAAAGTGTGATACTTCAGATGGATTACTATGCTTAGGAATGAAGACAATAGTTGTTTCATTAATTTTCCTCAGTAAATGTCCTGAATGGAAAAAACTTTTAACCAATTTAGTTACCGAATCTCCTACAATATTCCAATAAGTTTTGAAAAAACCGGCATTTAAGCCATCTGGACCAGAAGCTTTATTGGGGTTCATCTTCCAAATTACTTCCTTGATTTCATGGTCAGTAATCGGCACATTCAAAAATTTGATATCATCTTCAGAAAGTTTAGGAATATTGAGTCTGGAGAAATCAAAATCATTGGGTTGTGAAGAAGAAAACAGATTTTTGAAATGAATTTTAAAAGTGGAGTTAATTTCACCTGGGTCTAAGATCCAGTTATTATTAACTTTCAACATCTGAATAAAGTTATTTCTTCTTCTGTTTTTAACTTTTCCATGGAAATAGGCAGTGTTTGCATCATTTTCCTTTATATATTTATCTCTTGCTCTTTGACTCGAATATAGTTTGTTCATATGCTCCAGTTCCTTTAATTGGTTAATCAAGAGACTTTCATCTTTAATTATATTAGGTCCAGAGTTATGATCAATACTAGCTTGAAGATTAGAAAGTTCTTTCTTTAGAATTGAGATTTTAAAAGGAACGTTTCCCAATACATTTCTGTTCCAGTCTTTAGATTTAAAAGCTAAATCCCTGGATTTCTTAACAAAATCAAATGCAAAGGATCCCACCTTTGGTTGATTCCAAACATTATTAACTATGTTCCTGTAATCATCTCTATGAGACCATTGATTTTCATATGGAAATATTTTTTTAGTAAAGCTTATGGAAGGACAAGTATTTAAGAAAAGTGTTGAATGATCTGAAAAAACTGTAGGTAAAACTTGCACAGAAGTAGAAGGAAATGTATTAAACCAGCTATTATTAGCAACCGCTCTATCAAGTCTTTTCCTAATATGGTTATCACCTAGAGTTTTATTATTCCAGGTAAAACATGAACCTGTAAACCCTAGGTCAAAAAGGTCACAAGCTTGTAAACATGCATTAAATTTTTGCATAGATCTAAAAGGAATATTAAAACGGCTTAATTGTTCATTAGGAGAAGAAATGCAGTTAAAATCACCCAGGACTACCCAAGGATCAGTAATAGTAGAAGCAAGATTAATTAATTGATCCCATACCTGTTCATGAAGATGAGGCTGAGGGTATTGATAAATTGCAGTGAGATTGAAAGGCGTCTCATGTGCATGTGCATGAAACTGAGCAGTGATCATCCTAGAAGAAGTCATATGGCTATGGACGCAAGTCAAGTTAGGATCCCATAACAGCCAAATCCCCCCAGCCATACCAATAGGATTAGCTAGAATACGTCCATGGTAAGGAATTTGGGCTAAAATTCTATCTGCCCTACCCCTTGAAACTTTTGTTTCCATAAGAACTAGGATCTGAGGAGAATATCTAGTAGTCATAGATAAGAGTTCTGCCAAAAACTCCTCTCTTCCTGCACCCCTAATGTTCCAAACTAAGATCCTCATAAAATCTTGAGTCATGAGGGGGTGTTCCTGGCCTGGAGTCTGGGACAAAGGTTCCATTACCAGTGCATTGTTTCTTAAGGCTTGGTTCCGAGAAGGAAGAGGCTCGTTTTCCATAACAGACAATTTCAGTAGATAAAGGTGTTCCCTTTCTGGGAGAAGCATATCTCGGATTGACTCTACGTTTAAATGAACCATGGGAGCGTTTGCTGGTATTGCAAAAAGATGGGGAAGATAGTGTATGGACTGGAAGATATAGTGACCTGGACTTGGAGTTAACATTTGACTTCGAGATAGGGCGTTTAGTCTTTCTGCTTCCTGAGGATTTTGGTGAAGTCTTTGTAGGGTCAGGTTTTGGAGAAGAACCCTGAGCTGAGAATGAGAATACAGGTTTAAAGCCTGGAGGAAAAGTTGAAATGTCGTTATCTGAACCTCCGGAGTGTCCTCCGTCTGAGGTTGAGAAGTGGGAATTGGGAGAGGAGAAGGAGTTTGGGGAGGAGGTGTTGGAAGGTGGGAGGTCGTTAGAGGACTCCTGTTGGCTTGAGTTGGGTTTCTCGGTCGTCTGCGATAGATATTTGGTCGAGGAGACATGTTGAGATCCAGCACTGGTGTTGTCATGACGCTCGTTGCCAGAGGAATATGAGCAATGGAGTAAAGCCAGGTCAGACTTGGAGGATTTTGGTTCAGAGGTAGAAGACGTAGTGGAAGAGCTAGTGGGAACCCTAGTTGACTTAAGAGTCTTGGGCCTATTTGATGGATCCAAAAGTAAAGGCTCACATGGATCAGAAGTTTGGGCTTTATTAAAATTATTGTCCATAGAAGGTTGTCCAGTAGAAATGAAATCCGTGTTTAATTTTTTTGGCACCCAAGCCACGTGTGTTTTTTTGAAGAAACAGCACAGGTAGCAGAAGGAGGTGATTCATCAGCAAATTTGGAAAAAATCTGGAATTTGTTATCAGATATTTTCCCAAAATCATGTTTAACCGGATTGAAATTTCCATGATGGGGATTCAAGAAGGAAGGAGACTTACCTGGATTGGTGGTGTTATCTGACTTCTTTCTGGAAGTTTTTGAGGATACTATAGTCCAGTTGTCATCATCTGGTGGCTTCAGACCCTCTTCTTTCCCCTGTTGCGAGCTTTCCTCTGTTGCTTTCTTTTCTAAAACTGGAAATTCTTGAGATGTTGTGTTCTTTGAACAATCTGAGTGATCTAATTTACCACATGTTAAACAAAATTGTGATACCACTTCATAAATGATCTTCTGCTTAAATTTCCCAATTCGAATTTGCTTTGGTGAACTTTGAGAAACTTCAACTTCCAGGCATAGCCTTGCATATCTTCCCCTGGTAGCAGACCCTGTATGAACATCAATTTTTATAGGTTTACCTATTAAAGACCCAATCTTAAACAAAATCTTGGGGTCATAGTATTCAATCGGAAATTCTGGAAACTGCACCCATATGGACATACGACTACACTGGTTTGATGAAGGCTTGAAATCCGGTTGCCATCTTTGGACCATAAGATAATGATTAAAAAGAAACCAAGGACCCCCAGCCAAGACAGAAATATAATCTGATTGAGAGGAAAATTTTTATAATAAAGCAATTAAAACCAAGATCAATGATTTGAAAAGCAGAATTCAGATTCCATAGCTTTTGAAGTTTTGGATGAAGGCGAATTAAGGAAAGCGGATGTCCTATTAGTTTGATGATAAGAGTGTGTTTCCAAGGTTCTGAAATTCTAAGCTTTTCCTCCATTGAAAGGGATAGATATGGGATATTGGGGAACGACTTTTCCAATTCCTCTGAAAGAGAAAGATTCCAATCTGAATCGAAACCGTCGATCCAAGATTGGAAGTAAATATGGTTTGATTGATTGAGAAGTTTTTGTTTGTAGGAAAGAGGAGGGGAGGTAAACTTAGAACCAGAGGGGAAAGGATTCGATTGACCTGGATTTCTCTCCTCAGATCTGTTCATAATTTATGGGAAGATTTTAGTTTGTGAAGGGATTGAAGAAAATGAATAAAAGCTATTCTGGATTGTTGCGTTTTCGAAACCATCCACCGCCACAGATTCCACAACGGGTTTATCAGCTTGAAACTGTGAGGGTGGATCTGAAATACCAAAAACGGTTGGAGCAAAGTTTGGATTTACAGAGGACAAAGGCAGAGGAGGTGGGGGGTGGGGGAGGAGGGATTAGAGGATCCGTTTTTTGAAGTTGTGATGTCATTTTTTTCTCTTATTAGATCTAAATATGTAATATGACGTGTGCAGTATGTAATTTTTCTTTTTAAGCTATGGGGATTTGATTGAAATACTATTTGATCATTATAAATATTGTTCATGACTTGATAGGGTGGATTATATTCATTCTTGAGATTCAAACCACCTCAAGACTCAACGTATTACAATTTCCTACTAATCTATTTGATTTTGTAATATATGGTTTAACATGAAATAGCAAGGTTTTCAAATTAGCAAGCTCTCCTGTAAAGCCCGAACCATATCAAGCACAGCCAAACAAAGCCGATCATAAAAGTTTAAATACAAACTGGAGACAGGCAAAGAAAATTTGCTCCGAAAGTAGTAAAGCTTCATGTTTTAGTCTCAATTTAATAAGAATTTCATGAGGCAGGGTGGAATACCCCCCCCCCAAAAAAAAAGAAGAAGAAGAAGGACCCCCAAAAAGCAAAAAAGAAGAAGAAGAAGTTCCCTTTAGGGAAACCAAACAATCATTCGTTCTAGTAACAAAAATTAAACCCCAACATGGCTAATATTATTAAAAGGGTTTTTTTTTAATTGTTTTGAGTTTAAAATTTCCTTAGCCTTTTATGCAGATGGTTTTATGAGTGTCAATTTCATGCAACCTCCCCTGCTTTCCCCTGTTATCCCCTGTTCCAAAAGGGAGTGCGTGATGGGCTGCTTCTGAAAACCAATAATAAAACGTTGAAATTTAGGAATCTTCCTTGCTATTTCTCTTAAATCCTTGATCAGCTAATATCCATCTTATAGTCATAGACAACTACAATATTTTATCTTCTTCAAAAAAAACTACAATATTTTATCATGAAACTCAATTAATAAATTTTCAACTAGAAATTTGATAACCTGTTCGACCTATTCTATTCCCTCTGTATGATTAAAGAAGAAAAAAAAAAATTGTAACATATGTATATAGCTAAATAATCTACAAAGGTAGCTTATCCTTACCTATATGATTGATATTGGCGTTTTACTAATGAGATGACTCACTTAAGCTCAAATATATATATTTGGCTATACATAAAACTTAAGCTCCTCAATTATATTCAATTAATAGTTACTGTTGCAAAACAATGATAACTTTTTTCTTCTTATCGTTTGATATATACTTTGCTGTTGTCAGTTACATTATTATTAGTATTATTTTTTGGTAAAAACAAGAAAAACTAACGATCAACTATTACAATAACCACGAGGATATGAAACCTATTGAACTCTTAATTCGAATGACTTGCCTTTGTTATCTATATCTATATCTATCTATCTATATTTGTATCTTTTTCTTTTAAGAAATCTATATCTATCTATCTATATCTATATCTATACTCTATTAAAAAGTATGAGTCTTTGTAAAACTTTTGAATCGACCATTATACCCTTATTATACGAATATATTTCTTAAATGTCATTGTTTAAATTTTTATACTTTTACTTAACTAAAAACTCTGTTCTTATTTAATTTAATCTAATATCTTTATAACTATTTTATTTTATCATTTTACTATTTTACTCAACTAAAAACTCTATTTTTATTTAATTAAGTATAATATCCTTATAACTATTTTACTTTACCATTTTACTATTTTAATTAAAAAAATTGATATATTAGAATTTTTTAAATATATTTTTTAAATGACATTGTTTAAACTTTTACAGTTTTTTTAGAAATAAACTTTTACAGTTTTATTCTATTAAAAACTCTATTTTTATTCAATTAAATTCAATTTTTTATAAATATTTTAATTTTAAAAAAATTGGAGACTTTTTGGTAGTTCTGAACCCATTTCAATCATAATATAAACAAAAAAAGTATTATTATCAAGTTTAAAAGTTAAAATAAGTTGTCTAATTATTAATTATTTATCATTATTTAAGACTAATTAAGTTAAAAAAATTTAAAATTTAATTATAGTGATTTGCCTATTTTTATTTTTGGAGTGTGTATTGGTATAACAAGAATTTAAAGTTTTTAAAAATAAAAAGAGGAGTAACATACAATTATTTCATTTAACTTATAAAATTAAAGATATCATCACCAAAAAAAAAGTTAGAGATATCAATCGAGCGAGTTTCGGGTTATCGTCATCTGAGTCTATGTCAAATGAGTTAGGTAATTTTCTCGGATCATTCGGGTTTCGACTCATCTGGGTTCTGGTCATTCGGGTCTCGAGTCAGCTGGGTCTCGGGTCAGGAGGGTTCGTGTTTTGGACTCGGGTCACTCGGGTTCTTGGTCATTTGGGTTTTTCGGGTCTAGGATTCGAGTCAATTGGGTCAGCCTTAAATTTTTTAATATTTAATTCTTAAATTTATTTAAAATATTTATTTAATCCACTACTGGCGAAGTTTAGCAAACTGCATATACGGTATTAAAGAGTGGACATGTGCCCTTTTAGATATTAATTTTGAATAGTAAATACATATTTAATTATTAAGTGGGGTATGTGTTTAAATAAATATTGGTTATATAATATCTAAATTTATGTTCTTCCATTACATCAATTTAAAATTATAAATAAATAAATTATTAATAATATAAATATCCATAAAAATGAAAATAGAATTACAACCCTTACCGGTGAGATTATTAGTAAACCTAATGGAAAAAATTGTCAAGAGATTACTAATTAATTATTATATTTATTCAATTTGTAAAAAACTAAATTACTAATTGTAAATTTATCATAAATTATTCATATAACTGATTTAGTATTTATTCATATAATTATTGTTCATATAATGAACTTTAGCAATTTTAATCATAATAGGTAAAATTATAACAATAATATAAATTTCATTGAATAAATGATAATTTAGAATAGTTAAAATTATAATAATGTGGATTTTATTGAATAAAATATAATGTTAGTTTTTAATATTCTTCCAAATTATCTTGGGTTATTCGGGTTATGTGTTTGTTAAGTCAGGATCGGACGGGTTCGGATCGTTTAATTTCTCTGATCAAATCGGATTCGGCCTGCTTAAGCGGGTTATCGGGTTTGTATCAGTTTTTGGTAACTCTATCTATAATTAATTTCAAATATTAATTTAATTTTTTTAGTTTATTATTAGTTTAATTTCAATGTGATGGGTCATGTGCATAAAGTGAAGACCAGTGAACCAAACCATGTCCCATTGGTATAGAAGGCCCATCCATTATGTATTGAGGCCTATTTTTTGTGCCCACGGTTAAATAAGTATGATTCATTCTACTACACACGAATGTGGGCCAATTGGGGGGTTGTGTATTTGTAATCGTTTCACCACCATTTGACCGTTTCACCATTGTTTTGGGTGTAAACTCCGTTTGAATCGCTACTCTAATAATCTCATATGTACAGTACCTAATTTAATCTGTACAGTGTAATTTCATCTGTACAGTTGCTAAACAGTGTCAACCACACCGCTCTACTAAACGCAGCCGAGGTAGTTGGGCCTGCTCACAATTAGAGCTGTTCAAGGGCCGGGTTACCCCCCAAGCGCATAAGCCCGTCCGACATTTTAGAGGGCTTATACAAGAATTTTAGACTCATGGGAGGGGTTTGGATAAAAAAAATCAAGCCCGTTTATTAAATGGGTCGGGCTTGGGGCCTAGACCTGACCCGATTAAGGAAATATGCTTCTTTTT
>AWUE01023029.1:0-39596 GCA_001974825.2 Corchorus olitorius
GTGTTTGTACGGTATCTTATTCAGTCTTGATTAATGGAGCCCAATCAAGTGTGTTTCAACCTAGCAGGGGTATTCGTCAAGGAGATCCTTTGTCTCCATACTTATTTTTATTTTGTATGGAGGGGTTTTCTACTCTTATACAATCTGCTGAGAGGTCAAGAGTGCTACAAGGAGTGTCTATTGCTAGAGCTGCACCAAGAGTGTCACATTTATTATTTGCGGATGATAGTTTGTTATTTCTTCGAGCAAATTTGGATGAATGTGAAGCATTGTTGGATGTTCTTGCTAATTTTGAGAAAGCTTCGGGACAGAAAATAAATATTGATAAATCGGCTATCTTATTTAGTAGCAACACACCTGAGTGCCTTCGCGATTCGATTATGAGAAGACTTGGTGTACAGAAGATTTTGGCCCGAGATAAATATTTGGGGATGCCGATTATGATTGGAAGGAATAAGAAGATTGAATTGCAAATGTTAAAGGACAGGCTTTGGAAGCGTATACAAGGGTGGAGAGGCAGACTTTTTTCAATCGCGGGTAAAGCGGTAATGATCCAAGCCGTGGCACAGGCGATTCCAACTTATTTAATGAGTTGCTTTAAGTTCCCGAAGACTTTTGTACAGGAACTTAATTCTATTATAGCAAAATTTTGGTGGGGAGGTACTGATAGTAAGAGAAAGATTCACTGGAAAACTTGGGATAGTTTATGTATATCTAAATTGGATGGAGGTCTTGGCTTCCGGGATTTTGAGGCCTTTAATTTGGCTTTGCTAGCAAAACAGTGTTGGCGGTTAATTAGAGATGAAAACTCTCTTTGTTTCCGTATTTTTAAAGCAAAATATTTTCAGGGATCTTCATTTATGAGAGCTACTCTAGGATCGAATCCATCCTTTGTATGGCGTAGTTTAATGGCAGGGAGGGAGGTGATTAAAGCAGGATGTCATTGGAGGATAGGAGATGGACAAAATGTTGATATTTGGCGGGATCAATGGCTAAATTCTCCTCCTCTATTCCGACCACAACCCCGACCTGGAACTATTTGTGTTAGCAATCCAGTTTCAGTTCTATTTAATGAGGATGGACAATGGGAAATTGATCTGGTAAGAGAACTTTTTGTTGATAATGATGTTGAGCGAATTTTAAGCATACCTTTGCATCATTTATCTGTTCCTGATGTATTGGTTTGGAGCCACACAAATAATGGGTATTATACTGTTAGGAGTGGGTATTTTATTGCTCGGGAGTTATTAGGGAGATCGAATATTAATATGGGAGCAAGGGATGATAAATGGAAAATGATTTGGGAAGTCAAATTGCTGCCCAAAGTTAATTATTTTATGTGGCGTTTAATATCTAATATTTTGCCTTCAAAAGAGCTACTGAGGCAAAAAGGAATTGATGTATCAGGGGAGTGTGATGTGTGTGGAGGTTTGGAATCCTCATATATTCACATTTTTTTCGAATGTTCTCTGAGTCGCCGAGTTTGGGTCCTTTGTTGTCCATGGGTAATGACAAATCTATCAAATTGGCGCAATACTAGGGATTTTTGGGCAGCTTGTTTGTCAAAGGCAAAGCAGATGAATGCTATGGAGATCTTCTGTTTTGTGTTATGGCTTATATGGGCAAATAGGAATAGAGCTCTTCATGATAGAGTATCGGCTGTACCAGAGGTGATAGCTAGGTCGGCAGCTCGTTTTGTAATGGAGGCTGAGCGATCAATAGACAGGAGTACGAGATTGTCAGGACGAGTGGTGCTAGCAACAGATTGGAACCCTCCATGTTCGGGGTCCTTTAAGATTAATACGGATGCATCGTTTGATTCATCTCGGTTGGGGGCGGGACTAGGAGCAGTAGTTAGGAATGAGCATGGGCAAGTTCTTGTCTGCTCTTCTGCACGTATTAGTCATGTTCCAGATGCTCTGTTTGCGGAAGTGTATGCAATAAGATTTGGATTGTTACTTGCTTATTGGTATGGTATTATAAATGTTTCTTTGGAGAGCGATTCATTAGTAGCCATTAGCGAGATTACTAAGAAAGAGCCCTCTTTATGGATGGGGGCTGTTTTAATTGAACAAATTAGAGAGATTAGCTCCTATTTTCAAGTTGTATTTTTAGGCATATTAATCGTTTAGCTAATAGGTTTGCACATGAGCTGGCTCATATTGATTGTGAGGTTGGTCTCAATTGTGTTTGGAGTGGAGATTCTCTACCCGTTTATAATTTTGATGTATAAATTATTAATGAAATGAAATTCAATTTCTCAAAAAAAAAGCAAAAAAAAAAAAGTCAATCGGGCGGGTTGGACGGGTTTCAGGTTCGGGTCATCTTGGACCAGGTCAAATGTATCAGGTAATTTTCTCGGGTCATTCGGGTTTCGGCTCATCTTGGTTCAGGTCATTCGGGTCTCGGGTTTGCTGGATTTAGGGTCATGCTGGTTCGGGTTTTGACCTCAGGTCACTCGGGTTCTTGATCATTCGGGTTTTGGGTTTTTTGGGTCTAGGACTCGGATCAATTGGGTCAGTCTTGAATTTTTAATGTTTAATTCTTAAATTTATTTAATGTCTTAATTATTCAATTTATTTTACAATCCACTATCGGTTAAGTTTAGTAAACTGCATATACGGGTTAAAGAGTTGACATGTGTCCCTTTATATATTAATAATTTTGAATATTAAATATGTAATTAAGTATGAAGTGGGGTGTATGTTCAAATAAATATTAAATATAATATCTAAATTTATGTTCTTTCCTAATAGAAAAATTGTCAAGAAATTACTAATTAATTATTATTATTTATTCATTATGTAAAAAACAAATTACTAATTATAATCTTATTTAGTATTTATTCATATATAATAATTGTTCATATAATGAAGTTTAGCAAATTTAATCATAATAGGTAAAATTATAACAATAATATAATTATTATTGAATAAATTATAGTTTAGAATGGTTAAAATTATAACAATGTGAATTTTATTGAATAAAATATAATTTTAGTTTATAGTATCTTTGGGTCATCCGGGTTAATTTCACGTGTCATTCGGATTACGAGTTTGTCGGGTCGTCGGTCGTTTAATTTCTCTGATCAAGTCGAGTTCGACTGGATTTGACGGATTATCGAGTTGGGGTCACGTGCAACGCACGTAGAAGTAAAGACTAGTTAAATAAGAAGAAGATGAGTAATATAGGTAGAAAATCTTATTATCAATAAGAGTAGTATATTATGTGTAGTATATCATATTTTCATATATGTCAATTAAACTTGCATACCTTATTTAAATCAATTGATGGTAAAAAGTATTCTTTATTACTTCTTTTAATAGAAAAATTGAAATTGAAGCACCTAAACGATTAATAATAATTCCAACAGAGATGTAATTAAATTAAATAGCCTATCAATAACGTACCAGAAAATAAAATAAAAAAAAATTAAAATTTCAATTAAACAAACACAGTCAAGTATATAGAATTATGACGAACAGTACGTATTTCTAAAACAAATCCGCAAGGAAACGGAAAGGCAATCTATGCTTATTAGCTTTGAACTCCATAGCTAAACCACATAAAATTATACCAAGAAGGGTAGAGAAACCCATAAATCCTATAAACAATCCAATTAAAGTAAGTATCTTGTCTACATAACGTTCATCACCTGAAACATTATAATTTAATCCAATTAGTCAGAAACAAATCAAGAATGCTGTTTGTTGAACACTAGCATAAGCTAATTAATTAAGGCATATTAAATTCAATATAAGTAATTAAAATTAGAAAAATAAAGTAACATATTAAATGGTTAGAAATAATTGCTTACCCATGGTAGGGATATCGAGGTAGCTCCATAGCTTTGGAATCAAGTTATAACAAGTGAATTTGAAGAGAGGCTCAAAAATTGACATTAAAATTCCAGCCAGGAAACCTTGAAAGAAGTCCTTGCGATTGAGACCACCCATTCTCTGGAACAAAGCAATATGTAAACGTTGATTCTGTTTTCGGTTTTGGGTATGACTCAAATCGGCGTTGATTCTGTGCGGGGATTAGGAGGAATTTGATGGAGTAAGGGCTTTTTTCTTTTCTTCTGATTATTATTAGTTGTAATAATAAAACTTGGGAGGCGATGATGTATATTTATAGTCTTGAAATCACAACTGTTTTGTTTTTACCCAAGGGAGGAAGGGAGAGAATATTAACCCCAATTTCAATTTTCGATTTTTTATGAATCAAGTCCTTTGACGTTTTGGAGTTATTGTCGGTCAATCAATGAATTCAATGACATACCGAATATTATTACATGACGCCTGACGGTTACAGTATTAGACATACTCCTAGTAATGACTAAATCCCTTCAAGTTACCCAAAAATCAAAAGGAAAAAAAGAGTATCAAACATATGCATGAGTGACGTCTAAAGCTTCGAGTTTCGACATACCAAAGTTGTTGCCCAAATTTTGAATTTCATTCCGCCAAGGTAAATTTGCAGCCGGAAAATGGGTCATCTACTCGGTGGAGAGAACTATTAGAATACAAAGAAAGATTGTAAAAACAAGCAGAAAACTTCATCATTTACATGGAACCATTAGCTTAGATAATGGTACCTGATATCTAACTAACAACTAACTATAGACTAACCATAGGTTAACTTACATTTAACCTTAGGTTAATACAACTGACTTAACTACTAACTCAACTATATATCTATAAACTCTAATATCCCCCCTCAAACTTGGAATATATCATGTTAAAAACAGGTTTTGTATTCCAAGTTTGCTGAAAGCTATTTTAAAGTTTGTAGATGATAGTTCTTTAGTAAAACAGTCAGCTAGCTGAAGTTTGGAAGTAACTGGTAGCAGCTTGATCAACCCTTCTTGCAGCTTTGTCCTGACCACATGACAATCAATGTCTATGTGTTTGGTGCGTTCATGAAACACAGGATTCTGTGCAATATGGATTGCAGAAAGATTGTCACAAAACAGAGGTGTTGAAAACTCTATTTGAAGATCTAAATCCTTTAAGATATAATTGAGCCATTGAATTTCACAGACAGTCGATGCTAAGGCCCTATATTCAGCTTCTGAACTGCTTCTACTGATAGTGTTTTGTTTCTCAGTCTTCCATAAAACCAAGGAATTACCAAGAAAGATGCAATAGCCAGTTACTGATTTTCTAGTATCAGGACAAGTACCCCAATCAGAGTCAGAATATCCCTTTAGAGTCAAAGTTCCTTGTGATGAGAAGAGTAATCCCTGTCCTATTGTACCCTTAAGATACCTCAATACCCGATGAGCTACTTGTAGATGATCTGTTGTTGGTTTGTCCAAAAATTGAGCTAACTGCTGAACAACAAAACTTATATCAGGTCTTGTTGTAGTTAGGTATTGAAGCTTACCAACAAGTTGTCTGTATTGTGTAATATCTTCAATTGGAGTTCCTGATTCCCTTGTTAACCTTGTTTCTGGTAGTATTGGTGTAGGTGTAGGCTTACAATCCAGAAAATCCATGTCTCTGAGTAAGTCTTTTGTATATTTCTTCTGACAAACATTAATCCCCTGCTTTGATCGAGCAACTTCCAATCCGAGAAAGAACTTCAGCTCTCCAAGGTCTTTAATGCTAAATAAATCATGTAAATAGGCTTTAACCTGAACAACTGTATCAATATTGCTACTTGCAATAATGATATCATCAACATAAACAAGTAAGGCAGTAAAATTCCCATTTGAAGAATGAACAAAAAGAGAATGATCAGCCTGTGATTGCTTAAAACCATATCTAAGCAAAGCATCTGTCAATTTGATATTCCATTGTCTACTGGCTTGCTTCAAACCATAGAGTGACTTTACCAACTTACATACTTTATTAGAACCTTGTAAATATCCTTCTGGAAGCTTCATGTAAACCTCTTCTGATAAATCACCATGAAGGAAAACTGTATTCACATCACACTGATGTAAAAACCATCCTTTGATTGTAGTAACTGCTAGCAAAGTCCTAACAGTGGCCATTTTTGCTACTGGACTGAAATTATCTAAATAATCAATCCCCTCTTGCTGAGTATACCCCTTAGCCACTAACATTGCTTTGTACCTTTCAATAGACCCATCTGCTTTTCTTTTAATCTTGAAAACCCATTTATATCCGATAGCTTGTTTTCCAGGAGGCAAATCAACTAACTGCCAAGTTCTAGTCTTTTCAAGTGCTTCTATTTCTTCATTCATAGCCTTCTGCCAGTGTTGATTGTTGGCAGCCTCTTTGTAATTTCTCGGTTCTTGATCACTATCAACAGCTATAGCAAAAACCTTGTGTTTGGATGTAATATGGTTATAAGAAAAAACTGTTGACAAGGAATGTGGACTGGTTTTGTTAATGTTTGGACATTCAAAATTAGCAAGATAAGGAGGTTTAAATTTCTGTCTAGTACTCCTTCGAGGTTCTTGAGTGTTGGATTGAATATTTGGTAAAGTGGTAATAGAACTGGTTGAATCAATGTTTGAAGATAGAGGTATAGTGTCTAAAATGACTGGATTTTGTTGTGAAACAGGAGGAACAAGTGAGCTAGTTTGAATTGGAAGAGATGATTCAATTTGTGGTGATGATGAAGTAGGAAGAATCACAGCAGGATCTTGGAATGAATTTTGAGCATGAAAAACACCATTAGAATCATCTAAATCTGCAGAAGCACTGGAAACAGGTAAAATTAAACTTTCTACAGCTTTATGCCTTGTAAACTACAGTTTTCCAGTCTTAGCATAATGAGCAGAATAAGGAAAAATATTTTCATAAAAGGTAACATCTCGAGATATAAACATTTTGTTAAGATGAAGATCATAAAGCTTATAACCTTTGACACCAGGAACAAAACCTAAAAACATGCTTTTGATGCTTCTACTGTCAAATTTGTTTTTAACATTACTATGATTAGATGCAAAAACTAATGAACCAAAGACACGCAAGGACTTAATATTAGGAGATTCATTAAACCGTTTTTCAAAAGGATAAATATTACCTAAAACTGGAGTTGGAATTCTGTTAATAAGAAAAACAGCATGGAGAACACATTCTCCCCAGAATTCTATTGGCAAATTTGCTTGAAATCTTAAGGATCTAGCAACATTCAATATGTGTTGATGCTTTCTCTCTACTACACTATTTTGCTGTGGAGTTTTAATGCATGATGTGTGATGAATAATACCTTTTGAAGCATAAAAGGCATGCATATTGAATTCCTGACCATTGTCAGTTCTTATACACTTTACTTCTGCATCAAACTATACTTTAGCTAAAGCAACGAAATTCTGCACAATAGTTCTTGTTTCTGATTTAGCTTTCATAAGAAAAACCCAAGTAAAACGAGTAAAGTCATCCACAATGGTAAGAAAATAAGTATGTCCTTTAAGAGTTGGAGCATAATTATCACCCCAGATGTCAATATGAATCAAATCAAAGCACCTATTACTAACAGAGGTACTTATTAGAAAAAGAGTTCTTTTGTGTTTAGCCATATGACAAATTTCACACAATTCAATAGAAGTAGCAGAAGGAACAATCAATTTCAGTCTAGAATTCGAAAGGTGGCCTAATCTATTATGCCACAAGACAGATTTATCAACATTATAGGAAAGAGTATTAGCATTATTACAAGCCATAGAATCCAAAGTAGAATTAACACTATTATAAGAAATAGAATGAACAACAGCATTCAGGTATTTCAAAGTTTCAGAGCTATCAGAATCATGCATAGCAGTATCATGTTGCAATTTGTAAAGTCCATTGATTCGTTTAGCAGTTCCAATCATCCTCGAATGATTGATATCTTCTATAACACAATGAGATGACCAAGTAATCAAACAACAGTTAAGGTCAGAAGTTAATTTACCTACTGAAATCAGGTTGAAGGTAAACTCAGGCACATAAAGAACATCATAAAGAATCAATGAAGCATTAAACTGAACTACTCCTATATGAGTAACCTGCACTTGAGTATTGTTAGGTGAACCAACAAAAACATTGTGAACAGTTTTATAGGACTTGAAAAATTTTAATGAACAAGTAATATGATCTGTTGCACCAGTATCAATGATCCAATCTAAACCAGAATCGTTTTTGATGGTAAAAGCATTTAAAGAAATCTTAAGATCAAGAATAGAATTTTTAAAAGAAATGTTACCATAGGCGTTTGGTTCAAATGATGATTGGATAGCAACTGCTGCATTGACATGATGAGTTGAGGCAAAATTTGCTTGAATCATGGAAAGAAGTTGGTTGTACTGATCTTGAGTGAATTGATAAGTAGGTGCAGAAGTGGAAGACTCTGGTGCCTGATTGACTGATGCAGGAACAAGATTGGCAAAAGTAAACACTTGAGGAACAGAGAATTGATCATCCACTGTCTCCACTGCATTGGCATGATGAACAATGCGTTTTCCTTTGTAATTATTACTATAATTCTGAGGAAAACCATGTTTCTCATAACACTTCTCAATTGTGTGACCTTCTCGACCACAGTAAGTATAGACCATTGGCTTCTTGCCTTGAGTAAAAAACTTCTTTGGAACAGAAGAAGAATTGCCTTTAACAGTAAGAACATTAGTAGGTACGGTTACAGGTTGTATAGATCTCTCTTGTTTAATGACCAGAGAGAAAGCTTTATTCAAAGAAGGCAAATGATCCATCAACAAGATTTGTGATTTCACAGTAGAATAAGATTCATTCAAACCTTTGATAAAGACTATAACCTGATCATTATCCAAATATTCCCGAATCTTGGAAAGACCACAAGAACAAATAGGCTGACAAACACAAGAGGGAATATGATGCAACAATTGAAACTCATCCCACAGAATTTTCAGCTTAGTGAAGTAATCATGCATATTTAGATTTTCTTGAGTACAGTTATGAATTTCAGATTGTAAATCGCATATGCGAAAAGAATTTGTTTGCCCAAACCTTGCCTGTAAATCTGTCCATATAGCAAATGCAGAATCAAGCTAGAGTATGGATTGAGCAATTGTGGGTGACACAACATGAACAAGCTAAGAAATGACAAGATTGTTGCATCGTTTCCATGGAACAAACAGAGGATCAGTAGGAGCTGGAGCAACTGGAATGGACCCATCAATGAATTCAAGTTTATTTTTAGAGAGTAAAGCCATCTGCATGGCCCTTTCCCACTGGTAATAATTTGGACCAGTAAGAACAGAGGAAACAAGAACCAAGGAAGGATTTTCACTTGGATGAATGAAGTAAGAACTAGAGGGTCATAGTGAAACAAAGACGAATAGAGAATTGTTTCCTTTTAAATTGGAATGAATATCATTTATTTTCAGCAGGTGAAAGTGGAATTCTTGGAAAAATAACCTGCTTTCCAGCATGTTGGCCAATTGCAATCTCTGCTTTTATCACGTTATGACCAAAGTTTTTGCAGACCATAATTATTCCATTGGTTGGATGGATCCAAATTCCTGAGAAGTATGACTGGACAGTTTTTTTTCAACACCAAGCTATGCGGTGGCAAACCATTCGGTAGAAGAGTATGTAAGAATTCTTCTTGATAATTGTTGCTCAAGTCATCTACTGCTTCATCAAAACTGTTATATGTTTTACTCTCACTAGGAAATATTTTTATCATTTTGTCATTTATACCATCAACGTACCCATTTCTTGTTGTCAAGATCGCACGGTTGGTCATATACTCTATTGAAGTTGAATTATCTTTCAAATCTAGGAAAATCGCATCGATGAAATCATTTTCTGACTTTTCATTATTTTAATATATTTTATAACCATCTGATCTAGTAAAAGTATCAAATCACCATCTTTTGTTGGTTCTTCTCCATCACCCACTCGAAGAAGGAATTGGCCAAAGTCTTGGTCTCCTCTTGCTCTCATATTCTTCTTCAATCTCAGTATTTCCACTTTTTGCCAAAGGTATGATCTAACCAAACTTTGATTGACTGTTTGTTTTCCCGAGGTACAACGGGGAGCACTTGTCTGAAATCTCCTTAAAAAAACAACAATTTTCTCCAAATGGTTTTTTGTTGCTCATCATATCTTGCATTTGTCCACTGATTCTATTGCGAACTTTTTTTTGCCATTGGTGCTTCATCCCATATGATTAGTCTTGCTTTTCTTAATAGTTCCTTTGCACTCTGTTTGGAAGTTCCACAAATACTTGTTTCCGATGGTTGTAATGGTATGTCAAATCTTTAGTGAGTTGTTCTTCCTCCTGGCATAATTGCCGCCACTACACCGAAAGTTGTTGTAGCTAAGACAATAAGACCTCTTGATCTGCGATCGTATTGGTAAAAATATTAGTTTGATAAACATATTGTATAATGAATAATATGATTTTGATTTTATTGTTTGTATGCTTTGATGATATGCTATTATTACCTTAAATTGGCTAGTATTGCACGATAAATGTTGTGTCCGTTCCTCCTGGTCCGTCAACGAAAAAGACTCCAGTCTTTCTTGATTGGGCTTGATCTAAGATAGCCTTGGTTGTGTTTTCTCTAATGGACCAGTTGCTTTGCTCTCTGGTATGAATCCTTGGCCATTGAAGTTGATCCTACACTTCTTTGCAGTGGCCATATATGGCTGATAAGTGTTAGTTTTACATGCTTTTTGGTGTCAAATTAATGTATATTTTGTGTATTATCTAACACGTTTTATGGTTTTATTCGTTACTTCCTCACGTTTATGATTTCATGGCTTGTAGGTTCATTTTGAAGCAATTCAGACTTTACTTGGATGATTTTCGCATGGATTAAGATGTGGAGCAAGAATTGGAGTTGGAACTTGAAGATAACGAAAATCAGGACAAGTCCTGCCCAGTACTTGGCCAAGTCCTGCCCAGGACTTGGTCTGCTGAAGAAAGGCGGAAGATGCAGGACAACATCGGCACAGATGTTGTCAACTTCTGCCCAGATGTTGCTCTGTTGAAAAATTAAGCAAAGACTCAGAACAACTTCTGTACCGATCTTGTCAACTTCGGGACAGAAGTTGTTGCGATTTTTACCCAAATTTAATTATTTTTGAACTCTTGTAATTTTGACCTAGAAAGTTATGGGCCGATTTTGGGAACATATAAATAGGCTATTTGATAGTTATTGGGTAGTTTTTACATCTGAAAAATACTAGAAACACTAGTTTGCTACTTTGGAGGAAGATTTCAGAGATTAAGCAGGACTTGGAGATCAAACTCTCTTCAGTCTAAGATTTCTTCTTCCTTTGATATTTGTATTATGGATTCCATATTCAATTATAATTCTTTTATGATTTTGTTTTTGAATATGTGTAGCTAAAAACCCAATTAGGGTTAGGGATGTAGCCTTTACAATAGTTTAATTATTGAGCATGATTTATTATTTTGATGGTTGAATTTATTCTCTTTGATCTAATTGTTGAATCTATGCCTGATCACCATAGGTTTAATCTTAGGAATTTAGTCAAGAACTGAGAGGTGAAGCTAAATCTAAGCACTAGGAGAATGAACGTGTTAAATCTAGAGATAGAGATATCCTAGGCTGATACGATAACATCAGAATTATTGGAACTTAATGAATTTAATTGGGTTAAATTGCGCATACGAGAGGTGGTAATTTACTTGGTTAAATATATTTGTGTAGCCTGAGAGGGAGCATAGTGCCATTAGAATAGTTGTTATTTCAACCTGTAGAATAATCATATTTGGTAATTAGACCTTTGTTAGGTGAAATCCCGAATCCCTAATAGTTGCATTATTGGTAATTTCTGGTATTAATTAGATTTTTTACTTTAATTCATTTAGATTAAATCAATTCATAATTTCTTCTTTTAATTTGTTGGTTCTCTAGAATTGAATACTTAGCAATTAATTAAATTAGTCTATGTGGGACGATATTCTGGAATACTCCGGTTTAACTATTCTACAGTGATTTGTACGCTTGCAAATTATTGTGATCAAGTTTTTGGCGCCGTTGCCGGGGACTATTTTTGATTGCTGTATATTGATTCTAGTTTACTTGTATATATGTACATATTTCTTTAATTTCTATCTTTTTCTTTGCAAAATTTGGGCACCATACTCCCAAGGAGTTTTCGTATAAAGTTAGATTTTCCTTGCTCCCTACAACTAATTAATTATTTATGATGGAGTAATTTTATCGTGAGATGGATATTCTTTTTATGACTCTTACTATGATGCATATTCTCATAGTGCAGGTTGGAATGAATATTCACATTATAATAGGTATGGAAGTCAACAAGTTATGCATGAACCCTTTTATGAGCCATATCCAAGCTACCAACAATGGAGCGAGTTACCATTCCAATGTGCTCCACCGAATCAAGAATCAAATCTTGAGAGTATTTTAAAGCCTTGGAGACTCGAATTGAATGCTTTGGTGAATCCTTTGAGAGGCAATTTCAATACTCTGAAGAATCAAGGTTAAGAATTCAAGCTTTGGACTCTGAAGTGGCGAAGTTGAAAATTATGATGGAAGAGCAAGAATTGGATGAATCATCACCATCAATTCCATGTGATTGGGTAAACCATGGTAGTGAACTACAGTTGGAAAGCCATGAGAAAGAAGATGAGATACATAATTCCCTTCCCACTAAGTTCATTGATATTGAAGAAGAAGAAGCCAAGACAACCACTTCACCATCAGTTGAAAGTGCACTAAACGATCTTGACTTCATCGAAGACATGGTACCATCTACCTTTGACACTCCATCGCTAAACACAAGTGTGGGGGAAAGTGAGTGCGCATCAAGCATACAAGAGGCACTCCCACGTGAGGACTCCAATCTTGAGGCCAGCGTTGGGGATTCTCCATTTGTTGAAAGCTTGCAATATGAGGATCCCGACTTTTTGGGCATTGAGCGATTCCTTGAGTTTGGGTGCTCTGAAGAGGTACAACTTTTCACTTGGGTGAAGATGGGCCATTTTAATGATGATAATGGTGGTGCAACCAAGGATTGCAAAGTTAGTGTTATGCCAAAACGGCTATCGAAGGTCAAAGCCAATTTTGTGTGCCCGAAGAAATTTTTACATCAACCAAATACGGCAACAACGATGGCATTGGCTACTCTTGCAATTGATGGCATTGAGTACTATTATTTTCCTTTTAAACTTTTTCTTATAATTTTCTTTCTTTTGTTTTGTAGGTATAATTGAATGAGTGGAGTCAACACCTTCACATCACCTTACCATGGACATAGGGGAGTTCCTTTACTCTCTTTCGAATATTATATTATATTTTTATGATATAATTTCATGCTTAGATGTGGGTGTTTGTTGCATTTTAGTGTCTTATTATAAAATCTTTATTTTCTCTCAACATTAAGGACAATGTTGTTCTAAGTGTGGGGTGACAAATTGAAATTTGTTTTGATCATTTAGCTCTTGTCATCCTAGTCAGCATGTTTAGTTTGCATTAGCTATTTTTTTTTTTTTTGTTGTCATTTTTTTATGACATGCATTGCATTTGCATTAGGGCATATGTTAGTTAGTTCCTATCCTATTTAAAATTTTCAAGATTGTTTTTGGTTTTTGGTAAAAATTTCAAGTGTTGGATATCATCAATTTAGTCAATATTTTAACTTTCTTTTTGCAAATGGTTACATAGTTTGTCAAATGAAGATGATGTTTGTCAATTGAGCATAAAATTATGTTTTTCTACATTTAGAACTTGTGCCAATTCTCTTCGAGACTAATCGGGTTGTGGTTTGTTTGGTGTGAATGTATATGAATTGTGTATGGGGATGAATAGGGCATTTCTTTGGATCGTTTGAGGCTTAAAAAGCTAACCAGCTTTACATTGCCATTTGTAGCCCCTTGTTGCTTTAGTATAAGTTTAGCCCTTTTCTTGTTTAACACGATATCCTAAAGAACCCTGAACCCGAAAAACAAGTTTTACCCTTATTCTTGATGTGGTAAGAGCATTACTTGCTAATTTTTAGTTCTGGAGGGTGGTGAGAGGCTAAATTTGTTATGAGCCTTATTTCAAAATAAGTGTGGGGGAATTGGTGGAAGATGAAAAACGAAGTGCCTAAAAAACTGTTGTGATGGAGTTTTTGTTCTAAAAAAAAGAGAGAGAAAGAAGAATGGAACACTCCGAAAATGGCATTGTTTGGTTTAAGAAAGGTGATTTTATGGAATTAGTAGAGTTTTGATAAAGGAAGAGCTATCTCAAGTTAAATAAGCTCTTGGCTATTTGATGGATTAGTTATGCATTTTATTGATTATTTGTGAGTCCATTAGTATGCTCTACTACTTTCAAGAATATTTTGATTTTTCCGTTCCCTTTCCTTCTTGAGCCTACTATCCCTTAGCCCCATTACAACTTGATAAAGACCTTATGACTCATGCCTTTCATATACATTATGGTTTGTGGTTTGCTAAGTTTGTAGTGGAGAAGTAGATGAGGTACAAACCTATGTTAAGTAGCCACCAAAAAATGTTTTCTTAGTGCTTGGTTGAGGCAAATGATTTGGATGATGAACTAATCATCTGCACTTTATTTTAGTTAGGTATTGACTTGTTTTGAGAAGTATCCAACTCTTTGAAAATTGAAGCCTAAATTGCCTTAACTTTCTTTTGAAAATTGGTTTTCTAAAATTGTTTCCGGAACTAAGTTTCATATGTAGCAATGTTTGTGGGTATTGTTCTGGTAAGCCTTCAGGAGACTATAACTCCTCCACTATGGACACATAGGGGTTTAAAGGCTTGCGGCATACGCTAAATGCCGCCGTACACCTACGAAAGTGGAATCCATACCAGTTGCATAGCTTTGTCTTTGTTATTGTTTTTAATTACTTGAGGACAAGCAATGAGTCAAGTGTGGGGGAATTTGATAAGTGTTAGTTTTACATGCTTTTTGGTGTCAAATTAATGTATATTTTGTGTATTATCTAACACGTTTTATGGTTTTATTCGTTACCTCCTCACGTTTATGATTTCATGGTTTGTAGGTTCATTTTGGAGCAATTCAGACTTTACTTGGATGATTTTCCATGGATTAAGATGTGGAGCAAGAATCGGAGTTGGAACTTGAAGATAACGAAAATCAGGACAAGTCCTGCCCAGGACTTGGTCTGCTGAAGAAAGGCGGAAGATGCAGGACAACATCGGCCCAGATGTTGTCAACTTCTGCCCAGATGTTGCTCTGTTGAAAAATTAAGCAAAGACTCAGAACAACTTCTGTACCGATCTTGTCAACTTCGGGACAGAAGTTGTTGCGATTTTTACCCAAATTTAATTATTTTGAACTCTTGTAATTTTGACCTAGAAAGTTATGGGCCGATTTTGGGAACATATAAATAGGCTATTTGAGAGTTATTGGGTAGTTTTTACATCTGAAAAATACTAGAAACACTATTAAGGGAGGAAAGAACAAGCTCAGCAAAGGAAGATTTCAGAGATTAAGCAGGATTTGGAGATCAAACTCTCTTCAGTCTAAGATTTCTTCTTCCTTTGATATTTGTATTATGGATTCCATATTCAATTATAATTCTTTTATGATTTTGTTTTTGAATATGTGTAGCTAAAAACCCAATTAGGGTTAGGGATGTAGCCTTTACAATAGTTTAATTATTGAGCATGATTTATTATTTTGATGGTTGAATTTATTCTCTTTGATCTAATTGTTGAATCTATGCCTGATCACCATAGGTTTAATCTTAGGGATTTAGTCAAGAACTGAGAGATGAAGCTAAATCTAAGCACTAGGAGAATGAACGTGTTAAATCTAGAGATAGAGATATCCTAGGCTGATACGATAACATCAGAATTATTGGAACTTAATGAGTTTAATTGGGTTAAATTGCGCATATGAGAGGTGGTAATTTACTTGGTTAAATATATCTGTGTAGCCTGAGAGGGAGCATAGTGCCATTAGAATAGTTGTTATTTCAACCTGTAGAATAATCATATTTGGTAATTAGACCTTTGTTAGGTGAAATCCCGAATCCCTAATAGTTGCATAATTGGTAATTTCTGGTATTAATTAGATTCTTTACTTTAGTTCATTTAGATTAAATCAATTCATAATTTCTTCTTTTAATTTGTTGGTTCTCTAGAATTGAATACTTAGAAATTAATTAAATTAGTCTTTGTGGGACGATATTCTGGAATACTCCGGTTTAACTATTCTACAGTGATTTGTACGCTTGCAAATTATTGTGATCAATGGCATTGGGCGCATACTGCTTCCTTTCCCTTAATTCCTTTGATTGACTGTTTGATTGACTGTTTGTTTCCCCACATGCAGTCAGTGCCATTGTTGAGGCCAAATAATATCAAGGGTTCAACATCTAGCTCCGAGAGGCCTGCAAGAGAGTAAACCGTTAGAAGGGGTCCCCCAGGGATGCTGGAGGGACCTACTCCAACGGTCAAGTCAGTAGGGGTCCTCTTTAGGGTAGTGAGAGTTGGAGAGTGTAAGCATAAGTGTGAGCTTGTATTCTCTAATCATATGTTATGTTTTGAGCTTATGAGCCATACCTTGGCTATATATGTACCTTATATAAGGCTTGGGTCTTAGATGAGCCTCTGCAACTAATGAGTCTTATTAGGCCTTTGGCCTGTTTATATGATGCTCAACACTCTCCTTATGTTCTTATGTTGATCCATTCCTTAATGTCTATTATGTTATGTTCCAATTTTTGAATTTTACAAGGTTGTCTAATATGATTCATCGAATTTCACATTATTCAGGGCGCATCAACCATCATATTCCCCATACTCAAGGCTGAAGGTGTTAAACAAGTATTTTTTCCTATAACCATACCAGCTTACCATTGACCTCCTCCTGTTAATCCATGAGAACAAGGAACACAAGAATCCGTGAGAACAAGGAACACAAGCAGACGACAAAGAAATTATATGGCTAGCATAATTGTACTTTCGCACCATCAAATTCTTTCACTGATTTAATTAATCTATTAGTTGATTGATTTTTGTACCATTTCTTGTAACGGTGACTGAAATTGAACTTGTCAATTTTTAGTATTCACTATATTGGTAGGTGTGCCAAACCCTCACGGGTGTGCAAAGCAAGGGTGACACAAAGGGAACCCCTAGTAGGAAGCTACCATAGGTCCTTCCCTTTAAAAAAAAATTAATATCAGGGCAAAGATAAAGCTCACCCCTGATCGCGTAGACTCAGGTTATCTGATATTACACTTGATTTTAGTCTAAAGGCCAAGAAAGGTATGATTGGCTTAGTATTTAGTCTCTCTTTATATACCCAATTGATGATCAATTTTCTACTAAATTACTCGATGTGGGATTAAAAAAAAAGAAAGAAAGAAAAACATTGAAATTTAACTAATCTATTAGTTAAACACTTTTTTTTAGCAAATAATCAAATTTCATTAATCAATAATTAGAGATTACAAACATCGGGAGAAATAGTCCCGCACCACACATTATTCAGCCCAATCTTTAGCTAGAGAATATGCAAATATATTGTCTTCCTTATTTACAAATTGAAATACAGAAATCAAATAATTAAGGTTGGCAAATCTCTAATATCATCTATACTATAAACTATACCATAAATAAATTACCGCCATCAGGCATTTGGCCTGGTGGTAGAGTACTGGACTCTTTGTTCCAGCCTAGACCATGAGGTCTTGGGTTCAACTCTCACGGAATGTGAGTTTGTTTGTAATTTGTTTGTTTGTTTGGTAGGTAGGTAGTTTATTTATGGTATAGTTTCTAGTTTGGGTTGAATTCTCATTTAGATGTTTGGGCATAGAGATTTATTTGAATTGTAATGAGATTTCACTGGGTTTGTTTGTTGGGGATGGGGTTTGTTGGCTCATAGATTAGCGTTTCGATAATATTGCTAATCATGTAGCGGTGTACGAGTATTCTGTGCTTTTGTAATCTCAATCTTTTCAAGAAATGAAAATGATTATTATCTCAATAAATTACCTACAAACCAAATATTCAAATAAATAAACTACAAACTAAAATCAAATTCCGTGAGTAGGGATGCAAGTGGGTAGTATATAATAAAGTACCCGGCACTACCCGACCCGATTAAGTAGGATTAGGGTATTGTATAATAGGATTAGGGTAGGATACGGGTAGTGATTTTAGTACCCGTGACGGGTTCGGGTAGGGTACGGGTAATGACCTTAGGGTACCCACTACCCAAATCCGGTTACTAATTAATTATTTTAATATTAAATTTTTATTTATATATTATATTTTTACTTAAAAATTATTCCTAATTAATCTAATTAAAATTTTTTTATTGTTAAAAATATAATTTTTAACTTTGTTTTACAATTATACAAGTTAAGTTTAACTTATTCATTTAATTTTAATCTATTTATTATTATTTAATTATAAAGTAAAAAAAATATTCAGGTTTTTTATCGGGTTAGGGTAGTTAATGGGTAGTTGATATTTTATATGGGTAGGGTACGGGTAGTGATTTTAAAAAATAACCGGATAGTTATAGGGTTTTGGTACCCTAGAAAATAATAGGGTTAGGGCACGGGTACCTCAAAATTCGCGGGTACCTTACCCGATTGCATCCCTATCCATGAGAGTTGAACCCAAGACCTCATGATCCACGTAGGCTGGAATTAAGAATCCAGAACTCAACCACCAGATCAAATGTCTGATGGCTATTAGTTAAACACTTATGCTAGCTAATGTCGGACATGTAAATATTTTTTGTTTTTAAGGAATGTAAATATTAATTAACTATTAGTTTATGGCTACATTTTTTTTTTCTAAGAAGATATAAAAGAAATCTGAATATGAAGGCTAAGCACTAATGTGTATGGCTAATGTTTAGTTTTAAATATAGGGTAAAGGCTAATTTTTTTTTCCTAGGGTCTGTTTCTAAATTTTAATAAACGTTCGAAAATTACCTTGATTAAATTTGACTCATTCTTTTCTTCTTAATCAATATATTGATTAATGAATATTATAAGAAAATAGTAAAATATTAATTGTATAATATTTAGTGAAAAAAGTGTATAATGACAATTTAGAAATATATAAGAAAAATAAGGGTATAATGGGTGATTTAAAAATTTTATAAAAAGTCCTACTTTTTAATATAATAAATATAGATATAGATATAGATATAGATTACAAGTAATATTATTATTATTAATTATATATTCTTGGTTATTTCTTTTATTAAATTGGGATGGGATATATTTTTTATTGTAGGGCTTCTTCTCTGAAAAGAAAAAAACTACTTTTTTTTTAGATAAGAATCATTTTCATTTCTTAAAGAGATTGGGATTACAAACGCACAGGAAGACCCGTACACCGCTACATGATTAGCTACAATACCGAAATGTTAATCTATGAGTCAACAAACCCCTTCCCCAACAAACAAACCCAGTGAAATCTCATTACAATTCAAATAAATCTCTATACCCAAACATCTAAATGAGAATTCAACCCAAACTAGAAACTATCAACTACATACCTACCAAATAAACAAACAAATTACAAACAAACTCACACCCAAACTAGAAACTATCAACTACATACCTACCAAATAAACAAACAAATTACAAACAAACTCACATTCCGTGAACCTAAGACCTCTTGATCTAGGTAGGCTGGAACTAAGAGTCCAGTACTCTACCACCAGGCCAAATGCCTGATGGCAAAACTACTTTTTTTTTATACAAGGGAAAAGATATATATGCAGAAGGAGAAAATTTTGAATTTTTGTTAATACAAGTCCTTGAATTATTAAAACAATAAAGAACAAATTAGAACAAATCTTCTTTTTTCCTTTTGTGCACTTAGAAAATTTGAGAAATATTTTGTGAAGTTTGCAACCATATGGGACCCTCACAGGGACTATAAATACTTGGCTTAAGTCATGAATTTTTCCCCCTCTTATGGAGTTTTCCCTTTTGATCATAGGGAGAAAAAGGTGGATTTATATTGAAAAACAAAATTACAAGACTCATGTTTTAACAAAACTTATGCAACCTTTGTTTTGATTACCCATCATTGTAACTATGTCAAGCATTGTTTCTGGGTTTTAAAGACTCTTCAACCTCTTTATGATCACTAGGCCAAGACCCAAGAGGTGGACTAATATTGTTTGTATGTTTGAATTCATGTCAATTTAACCTTTGCACCTTATTTTGAATCAATCGATAATTAAAAAAAATTATGTTCTTTTTGCCCAAAAAAAATTATGTTTATAACTATTTTAGAAAAAAAAATTAAAAATACTGAATCGATTCTATCATGCATAGCTAAATAATGTACAAAAAGGAGTAAAAGGCTAAAAGTTGAAACTAACAGAATCAAATATAGAATTTTTTTTTTGGTACAAGAATCAAATATAGAATTATATGGCAAAAAGTTTTAAAACAAATTCACAAGAAATTGAAAGGGCAATCTGTGCTTATTAGCTTTCAATTCCATAGCTAGACCACATAAAATTATACCAAGGAGGCTGGAGAAACCCATAAATATTATAAACCATCCCGCTAAATCAATTATCTTCTCTACATAACGCTCGTCACCTGAAAAATATTTAATTGATTAAGAAAAATAATCAAGTCAGTAATTTAAACCAATTGAGAATACTGTTTTACTGAATAGGATATACTATACTACTAGTACTAGTATATATATAATAAGCTAACTAATACATAAAACTTCCCTAGAACAATTTAAGGCATGAAAGTGAATTAAAGTAAAAAATTTAAATAAAATAATAAATGGTTAGAGATGAGTGCTTACCTTTGGTGGGGAAATCCAGGAGGCTCCATAGCTTTGGAATCAAGTTATTATAAGTGAATTTGAAGAGAGGCTCAAAAATTGACATCAAAATTCCAGCCAGGAAACCTTGAAAGAAGTCCTTGGGATTGAGACCACCCATTCTCTGGAACAAAGCCAAAAATAAATTAAGATCCCGTCAAATTTACAAACAAAATCATAGCCAATTGCTAGCAATCTGTGGATAATATATTTCCCATACAAGATTCAAGAAAACAAAATTGAATATCAAAGTTAATTTTCATGATCTCTTTTTAATAGTATTATTGTATATTATGAATCGAAGGATGCATTGGTTGAGTTGAACAGAGTGATCATTCCTTAGCATAGCAGTACTAATTAGTAATTAAGATAGATTTTATAATTTGAACAAAGTAAAGAAGTAAAACAAGTTTACCAGATATACTTAGGTTTAGCTCTGATGTCAACACTGTCGACTTCTTTGTTGAAGAGTTGGGTTCTAATGGAGCAAGCAAGGGCTTTTTTTTTCTTTTCTTCTAATTAGTAGTTGTTGTATTAATAAAACTTGGAAGGGTGATGTATATTTATAGGCTTGAAAATCACAACCGTTTTACCCAAGAGAGGAAGGAAGAGAATATTAACTCGAATTTCAATTTTCGATTTTTTTATGAATCAAGTCCTTTGATGTTTTGGAGTTATTGTCGGTCAATCAATAAATTCAATGACAAACCGACACTACAAGAAAAGTAAGAAAACGCCGCACAAGTTTAGTAGCGTTTCTGTGCTAATGTCACTAAAGCATAAGTTATTGTGGCATATCCGAAACTAACGCCGGTATTCCAACTTATTCAAAGTTGGAAAATTTTTATGGAGCATACGGTGGCGTTAAGGATTCTTTTTCTCCGTGCTAAAAATTTAAAAGCCTTTGAAATATTATAGTATATGCTAAATATTGTAGCATTCAAAGCGCCACAAATAATTTTGCCTTTTTTAATACATCCATAAATGTTTATCAGGAATAATTGCTCTAAGGAGGCGTAATAAGCGCCAAGAAATCAACTTATTCATATTAGTGACGTTTTTGAAAACGTCAGACAATCCCTGACGCACGCAACGCCGATGAAATTCCGATATTGTCCTTTTTGCCGGTACACTTGCTAGCGGCGCTTAGAAACGTCATTAAAAGGAAATTTAAAGCGCCGCTAATACCCCTCTTCCTTGTAGTGCGAATTTTACATGACGGCTACAGTATTAGACTTATTAATGACTCAATTCCTTCTAATTACCCAAAAATTAAAAGGAAAAAAAAAGTCGCTAGCCCCGAAGGATCCTTGATCAAATCTCGATTATAAGCAGGTAGAGACTTGTGACTAAGATAATTCATGACACCCCTTGAGCTTGAGAAGCATGATGATGATGAGTACTGTAGAACAAGAAATTTCGGGTCAATAAGAATTTTCTATGAATTAATTCTTTTAAGAATTTATCCTTAAATTTATTGGATATTTTCTAAAGAAAATTGGTTGATAAATATGACACATGTTCTAACTAGTCAGATTTCAATATTTAATGGTTTGAGCAATCAAAATTAATCTGTGAGTCATCACCTGGAAATTGTCAAAGAAATTACCTGGAAGCTTCCCTGGAGCATCATCCAGATTTTACTTTATTTGTAAGTAAAACAGATTAGTATTAAATGCACATGAAATTTCCTCCACGATATAATATAATTGGGGGGAGAGGATTTTTATCCGCCTTATAGGGCATTCCTCTGTTTTTTGGTTTGTATGCTTGGAAGTATAGGTGTTCATGGGTCGGGCCGGACCGGGTTCGGGCCGGGCCGGACCGGGTTCGGGCCGGGCCTAAGCTTTGATTTATACCTATATGGCTTGTCCAAGCCCGGCCCGGCCCGATTAAACGGGTCTAAACTTATGCCCAAGCCCGTCCAATTAAAAAAAACTTTGTCCAAGACCCGTCCAAGCCCACCCATTTAGTAATTAAATATATATTATTTATTTATTTTGAACTCATTATTTATTATTTAAAATATATTTATTATTTATTTAATAATATATATATTATATCTAAGATAGTAAAGCTTAATTAACACATATATTTTTATCAATAATTAATTTACACATCTAATGAATATTTTAACTAGTCAATCTAATTAAAAACAAATGAAATATTCTAATTATTTAAGTATACGGGCCCGGCTGGGCTTTTATGGTTAAGACCAAGCCCCGCCCATTTTGTAAGCGGGCCTTAAAATTTTGTCCAAGCCCGTCCAACGAGCTTCAAATTTTTGTCCAAGCCCTCCCAAATATCGGACGGGCTTACAGGCTTGGGCGGGTAACCCGGCCCTTGAACAGGTCTACTTGGAAGGAACTAAATGTTTTCTTTTCTTTTCTTGTACGATGTAGGAATGAAATAATTTGCCTTTTCTTTTTTGTTTTAATACCAAGATTAATTGATTTTCCTTTCAATGAATTATAAGTATGATTAGACAAAAGGGGAATGCAAATTACTAATTCAATCAAACAAACAAAAAGTTATACCACTATTACAAGTTTGACAATTCCTATTTTATTTATATATTTTGACAAATGATGGCTATGTAATAACAATGCTCAGTAGGGAGCGACAAATTGAATTATTCTCATTGTTACTTCCATTGTCGATGGCTAAAAAGTTGAAGCTTGTTCTGGTAATTGACCATTTGTATTAAGTTTTCTATGCTATGTGTGTGCAACCTTATGTGTTTTACAGCGGTAAATATGTATGCATGTCATCATCACAAGTTAATCATGACAGACTAACTAATTATATGGTGTTTTATATATCTGAAAATACAATGTCAGCAACTTGGCATTTTTTATCGGAGTTTACTTGACTTGTTTAGTTGTTTATAGTCTGCATTTTCTATTTGTTTTTTAGTCTTAGAATATTTGTTTTTTAATCTTAGAATAGTATTCTATCCTTCTCACCCAACTGCTACCAATAAAAATAAGATTCCCCAGCATTAATAAAATGACAATTGAAGAAAGTCCTCGTCAACATTGATGTTCTTCTTCTTCCTTTTTAAAGAAATGCCTGCATGAGTTATAATTGTGACAGACAATATATATAATACGGTGTTTTAATATTGATGTTTTTTCTTAATAAAAGTTTGCTTGATTTTTCTTCTTTTTCTACCCTTCTCACCGAACTGCTGTGAATAAAAATTAGGTATCTAATTTGTTTTTTTGACGAATTAGGCATCTGATTATGAAAAGTAGACATACAAAACAAAAAATAAAAAATGAAAGTAGAGAGACCTACGCAACATAGTCAGTCGTTGGCTTTGCTTAAATCTCGTCTGAGAATATTAAGAAACAGATCTCTTCAATATGGAGGGAGGAAAAAAAGTGATGGATCATCTTCTTCAACATTGCCGTCATGAACATCCATTGGAGTTTGTTCAAGACCATGAAGAAGGAAATCTTTGTGATTGTTGTGGGAAGCGAGTTGAGGGTCCGAGTTATTGCTGCAGCCAATGTAAGTTTTATCTTCACAAAAAATGTGCAAAATTAGAGTTAGCTCCTGAGATTAATCATTTCTTCCATCCCAAACACCCTCTGACACTCGTAGAATCATCTGATAGATCATACGTGTGTGACTTTTGTCGTAGGATTGATGTTTCCCGATTTGCTTACCGTTGTGATTCTTGTGATTTCGATCTAGATGTTAATTGTGCTTTGCTTCAAATATCCTCCGCTGAAAATTTTCCCAATTCTTTGCACGATCATCCAGTGTTCCTTATTAAAAACCATAACAAGGAAGTTAAGGATTCTTGCAAAAAATGTGTTAAGCCCTTGTCTGGTCCGATTTACAAATGTTTAGAATTAGATTGTCACTGGTTTAATCTTCACAAGAGATGTGCGGGATTGGATTTAGCTCCGGAGATTAATCATCCAATATTGCACCCCAAACACCCTCTAACTCTCTTCTCAGACCCACCTTTGTCTGGTTACCAGTGTCACTTTTGTGGGAGGAATTGGACTTTCGGATTTGTTTACCATTGTGATTCTTGTAATTTCAATTTGGATGTTAATTGTGCTTTGTTCCAAATATCCTCCACTGAAAATTTTCCCAATTGTTTGCACGATCATCCAATGATCTTCATTAAAAACCACAAGGATGAATTAATAGAGTATGATTGCATAGGATGTAAGCAGCCCTTGTCCGGTCCGATTTACAAATGTTTAGATTGTGACCAGTTTTACTTTCACCAGAAATGTGGTGACCTACCCCTCCAGATTAATCACCCTTGCGATCGTGCACATCCTCTTTCCCTCATCCGGCGAAATCCAACTGCTCATCAAGAGGAATGTAATTGCTCTTTGTGCAAAATAGAATGGGATGGATTTGTTTACTGTTGTTCTATTTGCGACATCGAGCTTACTCCTGAAGATGTTTCTGCACCTTCAACAATTATAGCCCCAGGTGATGAGAACCTGTGGACTCTTGTATCATGTCAAATCTCATTTATATGCGATTTCTGTGGCGTTAATGGAGATCGCACTCCCTATATCTGCACTAGAGGCGACTTCATCCTTCACAAGGATTGCATTTCGATGCCAAAGGCCATCAAAATAGCACGACATCCACATCCCATTTCTCATGTTTACTCTGTTCAACAAATTCAAGTTGAGGAGTTATATTGCAGAATTTGTCATGAAAATGTGAATGCCAGGTATGGATGTTATTGCTGTTCTGCTTTTGATAATTGCAATTATATTGCTCATGTGAAATGTGCAACCGATAAAGATATTTGGGATGGAACTGTTGTGCTTGAAGACGATATTGAGATGTGGAAAGTAGGATTAGGGAATGAATCTAAGAATATGATCACTCATGTTATTAGTGAAGTGAGAGTGGGTGAAGATATAATGGCAACAAAGATCAAACACGCCTTCCATCCCCATAACTTAATTCTCAATTTTACGGGTGAGGTCGGCGATGATTATATTTGTGATGGGTGTGTGTTGCCTATCTCATCAACTCCTTTTTATAATTGTCAGCAATGCAAATTTTGTCTCCATAAAAGTTGTGCTGAGTTGCCTAGAGAAAAGGGAGTCCCAGCTCATAAGCACATGCTTAAACTCACAAACAATGATAACTGGTTTCAGTGTCATGCTTGTTCAATGTATAGAGATGGATTTAGCTACAAGTGCTACCGATGGGGATGTGGTGGTTTTATGATTGATGTTCAATGCAGTTTACTGCCTGATACCTTGAGGCACCCAAGTCATGAACACTCTCTGTTTCTCTCCCACAATTATGAAGGGCAGAAATGGCTTGCATACAGATGTACAAAGCGATGTGATTTCGCCATAGGTATGAGTGCTCTGGTACTACCACCCACAACTTGGTACAAGTATGACAAACATCCTCTTACTCTAACTTATAAAGATAATTCTGATCCTAGTCAACTTTATTGTGATTATTGTGAGGAAGAACGAGATTCAAAGCCCTGGTTCTACTCCTGTGCACATTGTGATAATTCTCTACATAAAGAATGTGCTCTTGGGCCATTCCCATTCATCAAGCTTGGGAGCACATGCGACTTTTCGTTTTTGCATGGACACACCCTCACTTTTGTTGACAACATTTGGAACTGTCCTCGATGTGATATATGTGGTAAACTTTGCTATCGACAGACTCTTGAATGTAAAGAACCTGGGTGCAACTTTACGATCCATTGGCATTGCGTATAAAAGCTGGGTTCATTGTACGTATAGCTAGTGTGCAAAACTTGCATGTATCAGGTTGTTTTATTGTTTCTATGTTGAATGCTTGCTGTTGATTTTTCTTTTCATTATGGTAGTATTAGGGAAGTTAAATTTGAAATCAAGGATTTGGATTTCATTTATAAAAAAGATTGTGTGATAAACATTTGTTCAATTCTCAAATCTATGAATTTGTTATCATGCTTATCTAATTATAAATTTGAAACACCTATAACCATTAATATTTGATACCTGACAGACAGTGTATGGTTTCTATACACTTTCAGCTCACCAAATAATAAAATTTAAAGGTCCTTTAAAATAAATATAAATCATCAAGAGATTATCATTCAATGAATAACATTTGGGTTACAAACATGCAGAGGAAGAGCTCTATACCAAAAATATTAGCTCCAACATTACAATCATAAGAAGCTAAACGATGTGCTAATTGATTAACATCCCTTTTAACATGACAAAAAGTGCAAACATCAAACAAAGCCACAAGTTCCTTTATCTAGGTGATCAGCTTACCTCCTTCCCAAAGCGTTGGATCCTTCCGGTTTACCTCTAGAATTGCCAGCAAGCTATCACTCTCCAATATGCAATTGGTTAAGCCATAAGTAAGAGCAATAATAAGTCCAAACCAAATTGCATATATCTCAGCATAGAAAGGGTCAGACATAAAGTTAATCCTTAATACAACACTGCACCAAGATGATCCCGAATGGCCACTCCCGTCTTGCCTCTTTGCGTTAAGCATGGAAAGAGGCGTCGGTGTTGATTCAATCTAGCAATCGGACTCCTCAATGTATTACGAGCATATATCTCCCCAAGGCATCCTACAAATTTGCTCATGCAAGGCCTTATTCCGATTCAGCCAAATCGACCAAAGCAGAAAACACACCAACTCTAAAGAGCCTAGCTCATTAGCCTTAATAAAAAGTCAATCCCAAAAATCATCTTTTTGAAGCCAATCCGCCAAATATCCCCTTAACCAAGGGCATATATGCAAGATCCCACACACTTTGACTAATAGGACAATCAAAGAAAATATGACAAAGAGATGATTCAACGACCCCAAACATGCTGCACACATTATCAATATGAACTTCTCGCTGACTTAAAATCAACTTAGCAGGCAAAATATTGCATATCAATCTCCACCTAAAATATTTAGGCTTGGGAAGAAGTGTAGCTCTCCAAATCAAACGCCAAACTGGAGATCTCAACTCAACATTAACTTCCTCTCTTCCTAAGACCTGTCTTTGCCACAAAGTCTTCATCTTTCACCGTATATTGGCTTAGTTGAATTATTCAAAATTAAAAACTTTTTAATCTTTGATAAGGAAAAAAAGGTAAAATTATTCTACCCAAGCTTAAAACTAGTAACTCCTCAATACATCGTCCCTGTTCTCTCTCCTTCCTTTCGCAATTAATTTCTCTTCCCTCTCCTCCTTCCTTTTGCATCCTCCCTGTTCCTCTTGCAAGTTGCAATATGGAGGACAAGACCATGTTTTTTTTTTTCGATCAAATATCTAAACACCCATGATTAATCAATTTATTAAAATTTTTATTCCTCCATATTCAAGTTTCAATCAAAGATTTGGCAACAATACGAAAAAAAAGAACCTTGTTCAATCTATACATAAGTGGTTTCGAAGAGATGCCTGAGAGGAATGTTTTTCCAAGGAATGTTAATTTTAATTTAATTTAAACGCAATGAATTACGTGCAATGCACATGAAGACTAGTAAGATAATATAGGCATCTTTGCTTATATAATGAATTACTAGGGGCTTACATAGGAAAGATAGAATACTTGAGGGACTTATGTAGTATTATTTTACCTTAGGAAGTAAGTGGTTCACATTGAGCCCATTTTTCCATATAAAAGGATATCAAAGCCCATTACAGAAACCTTGATAAGAAAAATATTAACCAAAAAAGGCCTAAACAACAATCTTACTAAACAATCTTCAAAAAAAGAAGAAAAATCTTACGGAACAGATTTGAGCCCATAATAAGGCCCATACAACCTATTAAGACAGGCCTTTTGGACCAAAACTTGTCCGAACTGGAGTCCAACTGAAAAAACAGCCAACCTTAAAATAACGAACAAAATTTAAACACGACAGCAACAAATCTCTTCGAAAAGCCGCAAGTTTCAATTCAAGTCCAAAAGTCCCTCCCATCGATCTCTCTCTCTCTCTTCCACTTAACCGACCTCTCTCCCTCTCCCTCTCCCTCGCCTATAAAACCAAATCAAATCCCTTTCAAAAACAAGAAAAAAAAAAACGAAGTCCTTTATTTTCTTTCTAAATTTCTCTACTTTAAGTTTGTCTTGCTGCGCATTGGAGCATATCGTCAGAAGCTTTTTCCTCTAATCCCTCTTTCTGCGGGCAAATTTTTGTTAGGGTTTTTATTTCTGCTTGGGTTCTTCTTCAACAAAGAAAAGATCTGTTTCGGCTTCATTTTCATTTTTTGCTTGGTATGGCCTCTGAAGTTTGCTAAAGTAGTGGTTTCTTGCATCTATTAATGTCATATTCTTGACTGAAACAATGTGGGGTTTCTGGGTCCTTTTCTTGGATTGGTGTTTGGGGTTTTATTTGCATTGGGAAGTTGGATCGTGGGGTGCAATTATTTTAGGTTTTGGTGGAGGGAGCTGAGAAATCAGGGTTTAGGGTTTAATTGGGGTCATTGAATTTTCGATAATTTTGATTTGGGTAGTGTTTATGTGGTTTCCTTTGGATTTTGCTTTCTGGACATTCAATCTTTTCAACTTTTAGGTTCAATTTGCATGTTTTCCTTTGAATTTTTTGTTAGGATTCAAAATATATAGAATCCATGATAATAGAATGATTCTCTTTTCTTCTCTCTTTTTCAATAATATTCTTTAAAATTATTCATAGTTTGCAAGATTTTTGTTACTTGATGCCTGTGAATAAACAAACATTTAATTTGGTTAGAAGAATTCTCCGTAGATAAGTCATCCCGACAATAAATTGTTTTATTTTATCATAATCGTTTATATTGTTCTTGTTCAAATTGTCCACTCAAATTTCTCGTATTTATTCTTGAATTTTTTACCCACCAGACCAGCTAGACCTAACACAGTGTGTTCAGATTCTTTTCTACTTTAACCTTATTTCCTTTGTTCCCCTTAACTTTGTAGTCTCTGACATGCAAACCTAGTTCAACTAGGGTTCGTGCTTAAAGGAATAAATTGGTTTACTATGATAGTATACAAGAATATTCATGATAGGTGCATTTTTTTCTTCCTCATTATGTGCATGTGTTAGATAACACTTCCTTCCTATATAGCTGTTCTTTTACCACTGATAAAATTGTTACCTATGATTGATTATAAATATTAATAATGCTTGTAAAGCAAGAGAATCCAAAGATTTGTTACTATCGGGTGATGTTGTGTGCAGCATGATCATGCATGTTTTTATCTGAAATAATTTCATCCACTGATGATGATGTATCTCCATCACATCAAACTAGATTTTCAAGAAGGGGTAAATTTGCTGGCAATGGAAGATCTATTGTAGGTTCTGCGTTGTATTCGAGTATACATTCTGACATGGAGGTTCAAATACATCTACTCGAGCAAGAAGCTTACTGTTCTGTCCTGCGTGCTTTTAAAGCTCAATCCGATGCCATTTCTTGGGTATTTATTTTGCAGAATTTGCTTTCGCCAAAAAAAAAAAATCACTGTATTTGCACATTTTAGTTTAATAAGTTTTACTATGTAATTCATGTTGATTTGGTTTGCGTGCTCTGTCATATGCTGTGTCTTCAGGAAAAGGAAGGTTTGATAACAGAACTTAGGAGAGAACTGAGGGTGTCAGATGATGAGCATCGAGAGCTTCTCAGCAAGGTTAATTCTGATGATATCATCAGGAGGATAAGGTTTGAATGCTTCATGAATTAGTATTAGTGTTAGGGGCCTCTTATTTTCTTAATGGGCTCTGTACCCTTCTTCTGTATAATGGGTTTCCTGTTGGCATTGTTAACAGGGACTGGAGACAAGGTGGTGGGAGCCAGGCTGCTAGACTCACTGCATCTCAGCCTGTTCACAGTCTTCTACCTAGTCCAACCGTTTCAGCATCCCGCAAGAAACAAAAGACATCTCAGTCGGTAACTTCTCTTACCGTTGCAGCACAACATAGTAGTTCTGTGATTGCAGCTTTGCTTCAAGCAATGTTCTTATGTTTTTGATAGAAATGCAAAAGAGGACATTGATCTTCATCTGCCTTTCTTTTTCTACTTGCGTTTTTCTTAACAGGGTCAATCATTGCCCGGTTTATCCTCGGCAAAGGCTATACATTATCCTGCTTCAGTATCTGCTGGAAATAGGCAATTCAAGTACCGTGGTTCTGTTGGTGGCCGTTTGGAAAACGAACCTGATGGAGCAACATTTGATGCCTTAATTGGAAGGAAAGTGTGGACAAGATGGCCTGAAGACAACAACTTTTACGAGGCTGTAATCACAGATTTCAATCCCTCTGAGGTATGCTCAAGGCAAATAAGAACATTTCCTGTGTCTAACTCTGGACTTACCTTAGACAAGAGTTGTTTAGGCAATATTGAAAACTTCTAAAACATGTAAAATTGAAGGCATATGCTTGACAATCTTCGGCTTAGTCTTAGCTGCCATTCGTAGACCTGCTTATGCCATTGCTTGACATGTGAGTCAAAGATTTATATGACCCTTTTTCTATTTTCCAGCCATGATATTTGTCTATTTTTGCTTATCTATGTGCAATTGCAATCTGTCATATTTGGAACTGTCATAAAGTGCGTTTTTTTTTTAAATTTTCCCTCTTTTTCATGATATCTGTGAAATTTTTTTTTGTTAGACATGAATGGGGCCCGTGTAGTGATAATCTGATTGTTTGAAAGGATTGTGCTTTATGCTCAAATTTAATCACCTGCTAATAGTTATAACATCTTAATAAAATATTTGATGTCCTATAGATTGCTAAGCCATCATCGTATGTTTTATTTTTTCCTAACAGGGCCGGCATGCTCTGGTTTATGATATAAATACAGCACATGAGACCTGGGAATGGGTTGATCTCAAAGATGTAAGTGAATACTGTTTCTTAGTATGAACTGAACCAATTATGTTGTTAAATTTATTATTTTCTGCAGCAACAATGTTAAAATGTGTTGATGAATCATTATCAATATTATTTCATAATTGGTGAAACTTATTATACAAAAATGAAAAAAAAAAAAAAAAACTTACTGTAGATTCTCCTGTGTCGACATATCTCGTCTGACAAAGATCTAGAATCCTGTATTTTCTTGCTGTTCATGTTAAGTGCTTTCATTATCTTGACTTCTCCTATTTTTAATCTAACCAGAAACCATATTAGCATTTTGTAGATTTATGACTATAATTATTCTGTGTCCTTTAACAGCAAAAGTCATGGGTATTTTGATAGGATAGCTTTTGTGCAGGTGTTATGCACCCTGTTTACTGTCTTAGATGTGACATTAAATCCAAAATTGGAAATAATCTACAAATCCAAGTTTGAGTATGACACATGCAATTAGCAAATTTTAGTTGCTTTTGTTGGCTATTTGGGTTCAAAAGAGCATCTGCATGAATTCTTTTACCCTTTTAGTTAGGGAATAGAAAGGTTATAATCCAAAATTATGAAGGGATCAAATTTCAGTCAAAAGGTTCCTTGATGTTGATATTGAAATATGGCTTACATATGCCAAATGCTAAGATGAAAACTAGCCAAATGTTGACTGTGGATTACCATGGTCAAAAATCATATGTGATAGCATAAAAGTTTGGCAGCTTTTTATGTCAGGTACATAAATTGGTTGGACACAATAGGTTGGAAATATGCGGCAATATTGAGTGGAAGGTCATCATGCTGTTAGATAGTGTTCTATAAGAAATAACCATGTTTAGTAAACAGTTATCTAGTCCATGTTCCAGTCGATATCCTAGACAATGGAGATGTATTACGAAATTCACTCTGACTTGATGTTAACTGAAGCGAAAGTGGAATCTGAAGCTCACTTTGGTCTTGAATAGAAAGGGGAAATTAGGAGGGAAGAAGAAAGTGAATAATCGTTTGTAAGAGCATCAGGGTGGGGTATAGGAGTATGTTGCCATAAATTTTTGTTTGCTTTTATGCATTAAAAGAGCTGATTTTGATTATCTAACCCACCAACGGATATGCTGCTTCATCAAAATGGATTTTATGCAATCTATTGAGAACATTATTTATCTTCAAATGATTACAGATTTCGCCAGATGATATCCGATGGGATGGTGATGACCCAGGCATATCTTATCGAGGAGGCCATGGCAGTCATGGATCCAAGAAATCCTTCAGTCGTGGTGCTCCAGCTCCAGGTCCCGGAAGAGGTCGAGGTTCAGCGAAGGGCCAAGTTAGAAAAGAATATATGCCATCACAAAATGGTAGTGTGAGGAAACTTTCTGATGATATTGAGTTGCTTAACACAGAGACACTAGTAAAGGAGGTAACTTCTGGAGAACCAGCTCAACTGATACTGTTATGTCAAATTGTGATGATTCACATAGGTTTCTTAGCTAATTCTGGTTTGCTACTTCCATCAGGTGGAAAGGGTTTTCGATACAAATAATCCTGATCCTCTTGAGCTTGAGAAGGCAAAGAAGAAACTAAAAGTAAGATGGTTATCGGCTCATTGAGTCTGAATTTGTATTTCTCTTCATTGCTTAGTATTGCAAGCTAACCATCACATGTAATGCAGGAGCATGAACAAGCGCTCATCGAAGCTATTGCTAGGCTTGCTGACGCATCTGATGGGGAAAGTGGTAATAAATATATTTGTAGATAGTAATTTTTTGCATTAATTTCTGTAGACTGCAAATAGCCCAAGGCTGTGTCTTTACTGATTGAAATTCCATTTGATTTGGGGAAAAAACTGGTTACAGCAATTTATTTCATTCAAATGTATTATATTGGTTTATTCTGCTATTCACCATCTAGAGCATTTTTGCTTATGGATCAAGAGGGAGAAGGAAATCCATTTTTGTCTTTGATTTCCTTTTTAATTTTTGCAATGAAAGTGGCAAAGGTTGTAATAGGAAGATGAATTACTGTAGTAAAGAGTATGATTTACAAATTTTAAAAATCATGAATGTAAACTGTACTCGAACGAATTGGTCATGAACTCATGATTTAGAGTGCATAGGCAGAGCCCGATAGGCTCACCGAAATGCACAATGTTTCTGACTTCTGTATCATGCTCTACTTGAGCATTGCTGCATGCAGTTAAACTTTGTCATGTACAACAGGGGGATTAATCTTTTTGTTTCTCTTTTTAATTGTCAGATGGAGAACATACATTCTCTCGGGGCCAACCAATGGCTGAGCTGGTCTGAGGATGTAGGCATTCTGTGGCATCGTTGACATTGATCAGATCACCAGCTCAAAAAGGCTGAATGGTCATTTGGAAGACCAAAAGAATTAGAAAGTTGCTGTGAAATACTTGGATGGCGTAATGCAATAGATGCCTAGCTGACTTTTTTCATTTTTTCTTTTCCCTTTTTCTTTGAATTTTTGCACCTGGTCCCTTATTGTATTGATTTCATAAAGGAATTTGGCAAAATCTTGTGCGAGGATCAGTGCCCTAACTTCATCCACTGGGATGAAATAGTGTAGTTTAGAGATGGAATATAAATCATTCATCAATGGCTGTGTGTTCAATGTAAAAGAAATAACAATTTGGGCTAAAATGGCTCTCCATTCTGCTATGCATTGCGTGTGAAATCCATGTAGTTGCAGCCTAGAGTTCCATCCACCATCTTTTCCAAAGATTTACAACTCCTGCAAACCACTACACAAAAAAGAACTAAACATGAAGAAACGGAATAGACATGAATTAAAGTGACATGGAAACCTGTAGACTGGTTCCTAACATGTAAACAATCATTGGGTTTCAAGATGGTAACTTGACAAACTTTAGCTTGTTTACAACAGATGGAAGTTTCTACACTCCAAACCATCAAAGCAGAGTTTCAAATTCAAGGGACTTTTATAGCTAGAATGCCTGATGGTTTCTTCAAAACAGGAAAGTTGCCACATATTATCTCAAATCAAATAGCCTATAAGTTGCATTCAAAATGTTCCTAGTTAGATTCCCATTAATGATACAAGAAATATGGAGAGATTCCTATTCTTTCAGTTGAATCTGAAAGATGATGACTGCCTTAACTAGCAATAATTAAAAGCAAAATCCAGGTAATAAGATCGCTACTCGTGTTTAAGAGCTTAACTTATTCAAGAGACTTCCCTAGACGACTTAAGTTCTAATTGATGTTGGAGTGGTCCTGGTCTAAACAAGATTATATAATCTGCCGCAAGATGATATTGATAATGGCACCAAAGAGCAATAAGAAATCTCAGAACTTCTATTATCTACCATTTTCTCAGTAAGAAAATCATTGCTAGTAACAAGGAAAATTCAATACCTCCAAAATCTGACCAGCTCAAAATTCATCACCCCATCTAACCTTATAGCCTGAGGGAGCCAGAGTTCACTGCATAAATAACAAATCCTGCATAAATAACAAATCTGTCTGTCAGACAATCATGAAGAGATCATCAACCATCTAACATTGAAGTTGTGTATCAATTATTCTTACAAGAATTCTATGAATGTCCCATAAATGACATCTGGTTGTCAATTAGTGATATGAACTAGGCAGATATAAACAGATAAGACAATGAGGATATTGGAGGTGGTCAAATTTGCAGAAAAAAAAACCAAGCAAGCAAAAATTAGAACCCAAGTACCCAACCTGCTAAAATAGGACATTGGCTTTTAACTGTGTCATTCCCTCATCAAAAACCAAACCCATCTTCAAATACTTGTGAATCAGATCAATCATCTGCTATTTCTATGCTGCAAATCCAACAGAAAGCAAGCAAGAAAAGAAAAGGAAGTTAATAAACAGACAAATATGTAAAGCATAAAAAATCCAAGAAAACAATTTCCCAGAATTAGGAAACTCCAATCAGGCACAGAAACCGATGATCATCAATAAAAATAATAAGAAAAAAGCATCCCCAAACGGAAGTAAGAACTTCATAAGATTCTGGGAACATAACAATTGAAGCTAAGCACAAAAATCCAATGATGACCAATCAAAATCAAGCAAAAGAACTTTTATGAACACAAAGATCGCAGCTATGAACAATCCATCTAACAAGACAATAAAATAGACAAATAACAACTTGATCAACGCCACTGCACCTGAAAGAGGAATCCAGCAAGAGAATCAGATAAGCAGCCCCAGGATTGAAGAAACCCTTTGCAGAGGACAACAACAAGAAAATGGAAATGATCTTTAAGATCTGTGATTTTTCAATGTCCAATAATGTCAAAATTGATTGCTTTTTACCAGTCTTTATTATGTAGAATCCATTTTTCTTTGATAACATTCTTCCCATAAAGGGCAGTTGAATTTCCATTTCTCATGATGGAAGGAGAGAGAGAGAGATGGGAGATAAAGGGCAGTATTGCAGGAAAAGGGTAGCAGAAATTGAGGTTTGTCACAATAGAAGACAAAAGGGATGAATTATAGGAGGATAGCCATGGTTAAAAACCTTGAATGATTAAATATTTTCAAGGAGGTAAAGTGAAAATTGATAATAATTAAAGAAGGAATGAATGTTTGCCTAGTATTGCTAAAGTTTTGGATTTCCCCAAACCCACTTTGACAAAGGAAAACTTACTTCTATTCATTCACTTTTTCTCCCTCAATAAATGGAATTCATCTCATTCAAATTAAACCTTGCTCTTTTTACCATCCACAGATTTTAGGAAGACTGTCAGGAGATCCAAATTCTATAAATACAGTAGTATTATTATTTGGGAATCCCTTTCAATTTGATTAATTCTATCTGCCGACTACCCCTATGGGTTAGGCCCATCAGAACAATAAGGTTTAAGATAACTGGTTGGAAGATGATCCAATCCAATGTTCCACATTTTGGGTAAATAATGCATAGACCCATTTCACCTTATCTTAGTCAAAAGGCCAAGAAAGGCATGACCCATTTCACCATTTGCTATAACTTTAGACTAGTAGAAGTAGATAATGAAAACATTTCAAGTGTTAAGTGTATAAAATTGTATAGTTTATGTTCTATGCATTTTATACACACAATTTTGGCCTTAAAGAATTCTCCTTTTTTTTTTTTCTAAAAAGAAAAGAATAATGAAATCTCAGCCAATGGGGGACTGGTATTTGCTCCCCACCTCCTTCAATATTGGCCGTATACCTAATGGCTTGTGTGAACAAATTCCTACCACGAGGAGGCTATCACATGATCCGGCACAAATAAGTTCCTTAATCTGAAAGATGTGTAAAAGATTGAGTCTTATTTAGTTTGCATGAAATGATGGGGGTGGAAAACAGGCATATATCTCATCCAGTTAATTTCCTTTCCAAATAAAGCATATTTTCGTCTCTCAAGTCCCCTTTTCGAATTTTCATAATCAAAAGACAAGATGCAATTTACATTTGAAAAAAGCATGAATTGGAAACAAGTAATTTCCTTTTAAGGAACTAGGTGACCAAATCCATGCATACATCAGCCAAAAACATTTCAAATTTGTTAACAATATTGCAATTTCTTGTCTCCCAAGTTCACCCAGATATAGGAAAGTCATTGACTTATTGTATATCCTAATAAATTAAAATAAAATGGCTAATTTTGGATATTAATCCCTTCTTCTTTGTGCTTAGGATAGAAATTTGATTGTAGTTATGGAATTAAAGAGATTCAAGAAGCTGTTCATATGATATAATCTGATTTCCTTTTCCTGTTTATGATGATACATTGTATATGCAGTGTTAATTTGGATGATCTGATTCTTTATCTTGAAGCCTATATATACACACTCACTCAAAGTGTTGCAGCCAAGCCATAAGATATCAGCACCACTGTGATTTCTTTGGAACCAGCAGGGAGAGAAATTAAAAGATAGCAAGAGAGATGGAAAATCTTACCAATTTCCTGAAGTTCTTTGTGTTCGTGTTGGGGAATCGCCTGTTCAGAACCATGTTTGGGGCGCAAAGATTTCTGTTCTGTGGGGATTCAAGCACCTAAGAAGCGGTCGCTGTTCATGGTGGAATTTCAAGAGAGAGTCCTCTGATTAAGAACCGAGTCAAAGCACCATGGAATTTCAACAGAGGGTTTCTAATTAATAGTAAATGATTTATATGTAATGTAGTAATACATTGTCTATAATAAATGGGGCTTGTTAATTTCAAGCTCCAGCAAGTGGAAATAAAATAATAGTTTCTTTCCTTTCGACTCTCTTTCCTGCCTTTCTCATCTTATATCATGTTATGTTATGTTATATACTGTATGCTCAAGGAATTAAATGAAGAAAAAAATACCGTACTAAATATGTTATAATTACTATGGAGAAATGGTTCTATATTCGGGATAGTGTAGATGGAAAGCAGTGTGACTGTTCTATGAAAGCCTTTCATAAGTCTCATTTATTAAAGTTGAGGTTGGTCCATCAGAGACAGCAATATGACAGATGTTTTTGGTGAGGTTTTCAACCAATTATGAAAATGTTGGAACATCCTAATAGAGTTAATCTCATTGAAAGTGATTGATGACCCAAACACAGATCAGTTGTAATGTAACATATCATTGAAAAGATTCAGATATATGGGTTGTAGGAATTACTTTATACTATATGGTACTGGGAATTATCCATTTCTTGGTAAAACGTTACAGGAGACATGACAATATTGTTAAGAAGCCTTTGATTCTGCAGAATGACATGAACCCGGAGTTGAGCAACTTATTAGAAGGGCTAAATGTTCAATTCAGGATGTAACGTTTGCCCGAATGTTCAATTCAGGATCAAACGTTACAAAACTGTCATTTCAGGATCAAACGTTATCGATTTCTTACAAATCAGGAAAATGGGTTGTGGACTGACGTGTTTGATTTACACGCGCTCTGACATGCTGATGTGGCACTCTGACATGTTGATGTGGATGCCAACATGGAATTTTCTATTTTTTCAAATTTATGTAAAAACTTGAGAAAAAAAATTAATTATCCCTCTTCTTACGGGGAGAAAAAATTGGAAATTAGACTTCTTTTCCTTTCTTAATTTACTTAGTGTGTTACCCAACATTGGAATTGTGTTAAGAATGTATTGGAATTGTGTTAAGAATGTAGAAAAAGAAATGTTATTTGTGTCTGGAATTCTTGTTAATCCGGTTCGAATTGTGACCTGACCCGAAATTTGTGGAGCTACGAATTTTGTGGATTTTTCCTGGAGGTCTGTGATGGAAGCGGAGGGATCGGGCCGAAGGATTAGTTGTCCTAGTCAAAATAGGAACTAAATACCCTATGTTTATATAAGGGGTCTATATCTTGTATTCTTGATGTGTTGTATTGTTATCTCCCAAATAATAAGAATCTCTCTCTGCCCGTGGACGTAGATCAAATTGATCGAACCACGTAAATCTTCTTGTTTATTATTTTAGACTTGTTTAATCGCAACAATTGGTATCAGAGCTTAGATTGGATTTCTTGATTGGTCCCTGGTATCTGTTCGTGATAAGGGTTTATTGAGAAATCGTTTTTTTCTGGGATATAGGGTTTTGCGATTCAAGATGTCTTCATCAGGGAAATTCGACATTGAGAAATTCAATGGGTCGAACGATTTCATCTTATGGAAGGTAAAGATGAAGGCGATGATGATTCAGCAGAACTGCGCAGGTGCGATTGATATAGAAATGTTGCCTGAAAAATCAACAGAGAAGGAGATAAAGGAAATCATGGCGAAGGCTCATAGTGCAATCTTGTTGAGTCTTTCTGATGAGGTTTTAAGAGAGGTTGTTGCGGAGAAAGATGCTGCGAGTTTGTGGAAGGCGCTTGATGATAAGTATATGAAGAAGTCTTTAACTAATCGGTTATACCAGAAGCAACGCCTGTACACATTCAAGATGGCAGAAAATACACCGATAAAAGATTATCTTGATAACTTCAATAGGATTATACTTGATCTTGGTGGAGTTGGAGTCAAGATGGAAGATGAG